>JARFOD010115269.1:0-15051 GCA_031763545.1 Mopalia muscosa
GTCTTTGCACCTATAAGTGCAATAGTTGCACTTTTGTTCAGTTCCCATTGAATATGAATTCTTTATGTATCCATGCAAGGATTCGGTTATACTTGTATAGAGTATTGTCCCGCACGACGGCAGGATTGTTATGTTAGTCGATATAATGCACTTGACGTTCGTAAACGTAGTTTCCATTGCTAACGGGGTTTACGTTGCAAACGCAAAATGCTGTTTGATATTTATATGCCCTATATATACGTTACAAAGGTTAATTTAACTTTCACTTTCGTTCATGGACTTTGACTGGTATTTGTTACCTCCCCTTGGAAATCCATGTTTGCAGTTTATTTCTATTCAAACCGCAAACCTCCATGCTATTAATAAGTAGAAGTAATTAGATAATTGATAATTAATTGCGATTCACAGCACTGCCTTATACTTGCAACCGGATGTCAATAGTCAGCACTACTTGTGTCCTGTTGTTGTTGTTGTTGCTATATGGTATAACGCGTTATTTACGACCCGCCATGTTTGTATTTATACAATTATTGTCGCGGAGTGCAGTCCGAATATTTTGATTACTACCCTATCTAATGTATATACCATGTATGTTACATTTCTTTATTCTTAAACCTATGTTTCTGTTCTATTTGAACATGTGTTCGTTGTAGTTAAATAAACTACTGTTAAGCCAAAAATGAGTCGTCTCCTTCCTCTCTCCCGTTACATTATTTTCTCGGTGAGAACCTTGTAATGTATCACGTTAAACGTAATATGTGTCTTAGTGTAGCGGTCACTTCCTCTAGTTACTGACACGAAGAACGTTTGGCTATATAGTCGTTATTTGGATTGGTAGTCTAGATCATACATTACAAAGCAGAAGGGTAGATAAACAGAAAGGGTAACTGGTGCCTGTAATGAGGACAATTACGGACTGAATTAGTTAATTATCATAAAAATTCTGATACAAGTTTTGAGATAACACTTGTTTTAAGGAAGAGAAAATCAAAGGGAAGTTACCACACAATGAATATTACTCCAATATTACAGTTATCTGCATAAACTATTTATGCTATATTCTTGAGTCAATTTATGTTACTCAGTAAACATCTCTCAATGACATAAGTGGTTTATTGTACTGTTTGTATGTAAACAACAACTCTGCATCAGTTGGCATATTAATGTTTCAATAATACAAGAGTCCCACATGCCAGAACAACAATGCGTCCAATCGCACTAATCCAGCAACAGTTATATAAATACACTAATAAACATTTGTACCTCTATAACATGATCAGATACATCATCTTCTGTGAATAACAGTTCACACTTCTACGCCGGTGTCAACTACAAGACAGTGTGTGTGACGGCTCAACTGGAAGAAAGGTACGAGCCATTACATCACTTGTAAAATGATATAAATTCAGAAATTAACTAGAACAATAATTGTCAAGAATTCTCATTAAACACAGTAGAGATAATGAGATACAATAGTATAATATTCAAGATGAAATTGCGTTAGAAATCTTACATTTAATAATGTTCAGACCGGTTTAGATTGGCGATACAATTAGATCAGAAAAAGTGAACAACAATATTACACAATGTACGAGTCTGGAACTTCCAAGAATCCACGTGGGTTTCTGTAGGTCACAGAAGTTCGGATAGAAATCAATAATACGTCATTATTTATGACTAAAGCTACCTTAAATGTCGACCAATTGTATAATGAAGCAGTTATGCATTAAATGCGTTTGGATATGTCCATTGGATGCCACTGCCCCAACCAAAACAAACGAAATACTTTGCTTACCCTGTCGAAGCTTGCTTGCTTCAGAGAAGTCGGTATAAGGAATGTATCCCAATAATTTCAGCTCCTGACTCGAATTGTGGTGGTTAATACATCCAGTCTAAAGTCGCGCTTCCCAAATATTTGTTTAACGGGAAAGACCAACGTTTTTAGACCTAAACTTATTATTTTTAATAAATATTTTCAGTGACAAACAACTGTAACTGACTTGCAATTGATTAAGCATAACGGTTAATAGTCTATTAGAGATAGAATTGTGATAGGAATTCGAGACAATGGCACAAGAAAAAGGTTACTATAAAATGCAAAGCTTACTCTGAAATCCTGTGTTAATGTGTGTAGAGCACACGAAAGTGCTGCGAATCATGTGAAAAGTATGACTTCTGAGGAAGAAGTCCACGCAGTTCGTCATCGAAACTCAAAGTTTTCTAAGAAACTAAACTACAAACAAAGTAAAGACACTGAACAGAAAACATGTAAATGCTGTGGAAAGCAACATGAATTTATAAAAGAAAAGTGTCCTGCCTGGGGAAAGACGTGTTCCAAATGTAACATGCTAATCACTTTTCTCACAAGTGCCCGAAAAAGAACTTCAATAGAGTGTACCAGATCGACACTGATGGTGACTCTTCATAAGATGAGGACTATGTTCTTGCTGTTGACTCGCCTGATAACCAATCAAAACCTATGTCCCAGCAATATCCACGAATGATATTTGCTCGTATGTTAATTCAAGGACATACACTTCTGTTTCAACTTGATCGTGGGGCTACAGTTAATATTCTACCTGAGAGAGAGTATGTTCATCTCTATAACGACCCTAAACTGAAACAACTAGATTATGTGTCTAGTACTCTAGTAATGTTTAATGGAACTGAAACTGTCCCTACTGGAAAACGTCGTGTTTCTGTTAAGAATCCAAAGAATGGAAAAAGGTACAATGTTGAAATGTTGATAGTATAAGGGAACTGTAAGCCTATTCTGGGTGCTACTGCTGTGCAACACATGAATTTAATCAAGATTAAATCCGAGAACATTATGGCTCTTGATAAAGACCCTGAACTTACATCACTTAGTGATGCATTAACCTCTTACCAGGATGTCTTCCACGGTGATGGTAAACTGGAAGGATGTCTTCACCTAGAAGTTGACAAGTCTGTTCACCTGTTAAACTGCCCTGTCGTAAGGTTCCCGTTGCACTACAAACTAAACTGAAACGTGAACTTGATAAACTCTCTAAAAGAGGTATAATTACTCCGTGTCTGTGCCAACAGATTGGATTTCTGCCATGGTAGTTGTTTCAAAAACAGATAATAGATTGAGGATGTGTATAGATCCAAAACCGCTGAACAAAGCTCTTAAGAGAAACCACTACCCTGCTCCAACGATAGATGACCTACTTCCAGAACTGACTAATGCTAGATTCTTTAGTCATGCTGACGCTAAAAATGGCTTCTGGCATGTTGAGCTCGATGAAGCAAGTAGCATGTTAAACACATTTGAAACACCGTGGGGGAGGTATCGTTGGCTCAGATTACCTTTTGGAATATCTCCTGCTCCTGAGGAATTCCAGAGGAGACTACACAAGCCTTAGAATGATGTCCGAGCAGTACACGATGATGTACTCATCTACGGCGTTGGTGAAAATGATCGTGAAGCAGAAATTGATTACGATAGAAGTCTGAAAGCCTTATTGAATAGATGTCTTGGGAAAAACATCAAACTGAATCCTGATGGATTTCGTTTCAAGTGAAGTGAAGTTCCATACTTAGGACATACTCTTACCTCTCCTGGACTTAAAGTTGACCAGTCCAAAGTAGAGGCAACAAAAAGATGCCAAAGTTTAAGTACAAAGTGGTCTACAAGAAAGGAAAAAAATGTTCCTCGCCGACATCCTAAGTCGTGCTTACCTATCTTGTCGTGATTCAGTGAACGATTTAAAAGGACATGTGTTGACCTTTGACAGTCTTTCCGACTCTGAAAAATAATTAGACGATGAATGTGATGGAACACTTAGCTATATCTGAAAAGAGACTTATCCAGATAAAGAATGCCACCACGAATGACACAACCATGAAAAGATTACAGCATTTCATTCAACAAGGTTGGCCAGATACACAGAAACAAGTTCCAACATGTATTCAACCATTCTTTTCTTTCCGTGACGAACTTTCTCATAAAGATTGTGTTATATTTAAAGGAGAGAGTGTAGTCATTCCTTAGTCGCTGAGACCAGAAATTCTAGACCGCCTCCATGCCTCTAATATTGGCCTTCAATATTGTCTAGAAGAGCGAGAGAATTGGTATATTGGCCTAACATGCATAAAGAACTTACCGAACTTGTCAGACGATGTGTTACTTGTAATTCTGTCCATCAGACAAATTCAAAAGAGACTCTCATCAGTCATGAAATTCCTTCTTGTCCTTGGGAAAAGGTGGGATGTGACCTGTTTGAATTCGACCGCAAAGATTACTTGATAACGGTAGATTACTATTCAGACTACTTTGAAGTTGACCGTTTACACAGTAAGACAGGGAAATCAGTCTTCAAAACCCTGAAGACACATTTTGCCCGACATGGCATACCGGTTCAGCTTATGTCTGACAATGGACCACCATTTAATTCTGCTGAATTTAACAGCTTTGCAGATGTTTATGATATTGACCACGTAACATCATCTCCACGTTACCCTCAATCCAATGGGAAAGTAGAGAGTGCTGTCAAGATTGTGAAACAGTTGATGGAGAAAAACATGATTGCTAAAACTGATCCGTTCCTGGCTTTGTTGGATTGGCGGAACATACCTACTGAAGGTATTGGTAGTTCTCCGGTTCAAAGGTTGTTCGGACGCGGGACAAGAACTCTCATTCCGTCTTCAAAAGAGCTTCTTAAACCGAAGCTTGTGGAAAGTGTGTGTGACAAAGGTTTGTCAAAGGTCGACATTGGGAGAAAGCTGTAGTTGACAGTCAAGCTCACATCAGATCTTATAATGTTCGTACTGAAGATGGTAGACAGTATAGGCGAAACAGACGTGACCTGAGGTTTTCACATGAGCCATTTATCAAAATGAAGATCCCTTTATCCCAATAATTCCTACTGATCCTCCTGAGAATGATTTTAACTCACCTGAGAACGAGATGTATCGGAGACGTAGAACGTTTCAACAACCTGATGAGATCCGTACTTCCAGAGGACGATTAATTCGTCGTCCTGCTCGATTTAACGATTATGTGTGTTAAACCCCAAATGTGTAATCCGACCAAGGGCATTCTCTATAGTTTATTTTGTGTTGAGAATTTTAAGTTAATAGTCACACAAAGTTTGTGAAAGACTTTTGTTCTTGCTTGAACTAACAAGACTTCAATTTCTAAAATACTTTCTTAAATGAACCCATTGTGTTTTGATCCCCTGGTACATTTTAAAGTTAAAAATCTGTGTTACACAAGTACTTGTTGAAAAGGGGGATGTTACGTGTTCGCTCCGTTCCGTGTTACCCATGATTCTAGTTTTGGATGTAACCCACTTGTTTTTCAGCGAAGCTTGCAAATGGCAGCTTCCTAGTAAAGACGAAGTTCGAGTCATAATCTCAGTGTTATTATTCTACAGTCTCTTGACTAGTAAACGGACTAAACAATGCAGTAATATCTAATTACATAAAAATAAGGATTGTACGTTATTCAGTTGTAAGGTGCGCCTTCGGACTTCTGATAAAGAAAGATTGACCGTTATTCAGCAGTAAGTAAGGAGTAGGGCTATGCGTTAATAAGTACTAAGAACCGTTTCATCCAGATGAGCGATCGAAATAGGTCAGAACTGTTAACCTTTAGAAAAATGACCTGCCAGATGAATGTACCTTGTGTGTCTATTGGACAGTTCAAACAGATACGTTTGGATTCAAAATCTGTCCACGATTTTGCTCGTCCACTCAAAGAGGTAACTAACTCTATCTGCGATCGTTTTGGGTTGCTTGTCGCCTTTTATTCTTGAAGCAAAACTAATTATACAAGATTTGTGCAAGCGGGGGTTGCATGAAATACCGAATACCTGGTATGGCGCTATGCAAATGGCTGAAATAGATGGACGACTTGCCTCTTCTGGAAACCAGTTCTCTGCCTCTGTGGTACAAACCTGTTGGATTTCATTTTCACAACTGTGAACGTCACTTCTTTGCTTCGTTGCTTACCTTCGATTGGCCGATATTGGCGGAAGAATACAATATCATTTATGATTGCTAAATCAAATGTTGTGCAACTTTATATAAAAGCAATGGTTCCAAGATTATAGCTTACAAAAGTCACTGTGGCGCCAAATTCAGCCTGATTATCAGCCGAGCACTTCAGTACAAACTCATCTAAGTTGTATTCTGGGCGGATAGACAAGCAGTTCTAAATCACATAAACAGTGAAACGTGAAGATTACATATAGTTGTTTTCAATCGTCATGCTATAATTCGATAAGTGTCTGAGCCTCATGATGTATGTCGATACAATGTCTAACTTGTGGCCTAAATAGCCAATTATTTCAGAACAATAAACGTTGGTTTAGTGGGCCTTCTTTTATATGGAATCCAAATTCAAAATGACCCTATGTTTATAAAAAAAAAGTGCCGGCTGACGGCGCAGAACTTCGTAAAGTTTTCGGTTCAACTGTGGAGAAAACCCATACAACAGACATTTTAATGGATTACTGCTTTTCGTTTTGAAGATTAAGGAGATCAATTGCTAGATCTCACAAGGGACGTCACATTTAAAGGAATGGGTCAACACTGGCAAAAGTCTTTTGCGACAGATTGATCAAAGGGAAACGGATTAATATAAAAGGCAGTCGATAGTTGACAATAAAATAAAGTATTACGCTGTTGAATAATTTAGATCTGTCCAACTTCATCAAGATCCGACAACAATCAACAAAACTCTCAAAGCTAGTCCACTTAAAGACTTTTTGGTTCGTTTATCTTGGACCCTGTCTTGAGAATAAGAATGAGCCGTTGTCCCTTTGTCGCTAAACATTCTATCTGTTGCCCAAAAATTCTCCACTTCCACAGAAGATCCTTAATGAGATTCATTGTGCTGCTGGGTATATGTCATTGGATTTTGAGATAAAGTACGTGAATAAAATTAATCTTTTCCAAATGCGATGTGTGCAAGAAGTACTTTGAAAAAAGTGGTGTCAAAAAGATGGCAGACCTGCCACCAGACAGATTCCTCTCCAACCATCCATGGTTTGGATTAATGAAGTCAAAAGGGGCCTGAGCGCCATAAAACGATACGGGGTTTCATTCACCTGTATGGCCACTAGAGCCATGCATCTCGAGTGGCATTCTCATGTGGACTTGTAAAAACTCGATCCAAATTGTTAGCCAGACGAGGTAGTCAAGAAAATTTATCCGCACAATAGACCAAATCTTGTCGGCAGTTAAAGAGAACTTGAGACAGAAATTGACAGGTGGAATCAAACTCACATCATAGAACGTCTCCAGTAGAATGGCATTGAGTGGCATTTCAATCCTCCGACAGGTTCCCATTTCGGAGGCATATGGAATTGTTAAAGGTACAAGATTTACCCTAGGATTTTTTTAATGAGAAAGATTAGTATGTAAAAAGATGATCGAATTATGGTCAACATTTAGCGAATGTATTCTGGAAGAGATGGTCTCGCTAGTATCTCTCAATTTTCCAACTCTTACAGAAATGGTTGCATCAAAATCTATCTGTCAACGATCACGTCCTCCTTGCTGATAGTAGCCCAAGGTAAATATGGTCTTAGAAGCTAAGAAGGGTTCAGCGATAACTATCAGAGTAAAGACTCAGTTCAATGACCCGTTCATTAGACCCGTAGATAAGTTATGTGTGATTTTTTTAAAGCGAACTCGAAAAGCCATTTCGACAAAATTTCTTGAATGTTTCAGCAGACCTGTGCAAGTTATTTGTAAAATAATCATAGTTTAACCAGCATGAACATTTTGTAAATGTTAGTAATCATTGACATTGGATTTTTCTTGATTTGTCCATTCGATTTTAGTTTGTAATAGTTATTGTTTAAGTAAAACAATTAACTGGGCCGGTATGTTACGGCCAAAGCATTATATGTATGTGCACCAGCTTGCAAATTAAGGACGATAACCCCTGTTAACTGGTTGGATGAGGTTCTTTGTTGTAAGTCTTATGATTTAAGCTTGGCATTTTGACGTCCTCATTGTCAGGTTGAGAGAATCAAAAAGAAATGTATTTAGTCGAAACGACGAAATATGAATGCAATTATTCTTGGGCACAGTTTGTCTTCTTGTACTGTATCACATTAAACGGCATATGCACTTAAACTACCTCGGTATTGAATTCATGGTTTGAAAAATAAATATAAGCCCCGTCTAAACGATTATACATTTGTTCAAAACATAATCATACATTTGTGTGACCATATTCAAGCTCGTTGTGGATTTTTGTCTACTGTGCCCATCATCGTCAAAAACGATCAAACATTTTTATGTCGATGCATGACAGTGTATGTTCAATTGAGGGAAAATGTTATTTTTGAAAGAAAAATAATTAAAATGAATGCTAAAAGCATTCCATTAACTATCAGTAGACGTGAACTGCCAGCCTTATTGGTAAGATGCTATGTACAGCGAACATCCAGTAAAGTTCACTAACCGCTCGACTCTGGAGAACCCCACCCAGAATTGAACTAATTGGTGCCACCCACTTTAATCAATACTGGTTAATTAGGTGCAATAAAAAGGTAAGAATACCAACATGTCAACGTTGTGGTGCTCTCAAGAGGAGAGTTTTTAATACACCTTTTGGACTAATTAAAGTTGTTAATGGTGGCAAAATTTCTGCTTGTCCCTTATCACTGCATCATACAATTCAAGGTATACTACTATTATAGCAGTACCTCGTATGAGATCTAAAACAAACAAGATAGCAACTGCTATTCTATACATTTTAATTTTATTTTCTAAGCTTAGGAAATTAAAAAATGTATAGAATAGCAGTCGCTATCTAGTTTGTTTTAAATCTAGTGAAACCATTCCACACAAGTATATTACGTTATACGAGTTATAAATATTATCAAAGCATGTCATCCCCTTTCTTGATTCATTAAGGCAATTATCCGTAATCTATATTTTTGTTATACAAAGATGCCTACGTACACTGATTGACCGCAGAGGCTTTGTTGACTTTCGCCGTTTCGCGTCAGTAAAAGATCGATCCAAGTAGCTAACGAGTGAGATAATGAATGTAATGTGTGTGGTTGATGGACCGTGTAAGATGAAATACAGGAAATCGCTTCCAAACAGAGCCAAATGGCGTTTGGGATTAAACTGGACATCGCTCGCCGAAGTATAATTATGATATTTAACATTGTGTTATTAAAATATTAAATATCATCATAACTGCGGCGCACTGTGTCGAAGTCCTTTGTACTATCGAATTGTTTTAGTAAGTTGCAGCCGAGCTTATATGGGCGTTAATCGAAAGGCGACTGTATTCCCTTTAATTTAAGATGCATACTAGGATATCTTCACTCTGTTGGTCTGTAGTGACCAAATGTAGGCCTACAACGAAGGGTTGTACGTTACCGAAAACTATCAAAAACTACAAAAAATTACTTTGTGCGTCATCAGTTGTGGGCAGGCAGTTTGCCTCCCCATTACATATAAAAAAGGATGTGCGCTATTACATATAAGGTAGGATTTTACGTTATTGAGTACGGAGGGGCGGTTAAGGGCACCTAAGTACATGATAAGTAAAGGTTGTACGTTATTGAGTACTAAGGTACGTGTGTGTAGCACTTTTGTACATGATAAGTAAGGGCTGTGCGTTATTGATTGCTAAGATACGATGGTTAGCACCTTAGTACATGATAAGTAAGGGCTGTGCTTTATTGAGTGCTAAGGTGCGAGGAGAGTAGAGATACCTCTGACGTCACAGGTTGTACGTGAAGGCCGTGGTTCTGGGAGTTGACTCCGTTCCTAGAGAACGAAAACGCAAGTCTTATATACTAGTACGGAGAATGGGCGGTTTAAAAAAGTGTAGATGGATGTAATTAATTCTATGACTTTGATGTTGCAAAAATGTGCCACTACGTCAACAGTTCGTGTAACAGTGGCTCCTGGTGTCATAAAGTAAAAGTCACAACAACGACATGAGTAGCTATCTTCGTGAACTACACATCACCAGCATTTCGCGCTTTGTGGAAGTCGGGTTAGGCTTTATTAGGACAGGCTTATATAGGTTGTTGCTTATGATGGACAGGGGATCGTCTGTTAAGTACATAATAAGGACGGTGTTATGACTGATCATGCGAGGTGTGTGTTCATTTCCTTTGAACACATTATCGAGAGAGTTGACCATGTTCACCTGCGATATTTGCACAGCGGAATTTTCGGAGAAGAAAAGTTAAATTTGACATTGAAGAGAGCAGCATCAACACCACCACCAACCTTCTGTAAAAAAAAGAAGTTAGAGAAAGAAGACAAGACGCCAGGTGATTGCATTTCGGATGCGGGATTTGTTGGCGCACTTTCAACAGACCTTCTAGTCTGACAAATCGCCAATGAGTGAGCCATGCTGTTACCCAGACGATGAAACGACCTGCTACACGACCTGCTCTGATGCTTCAAGAGAATGGCAATGTCTTCTAGGCTGAGTCCGTAATACCCACAAAGGGCTATCCTTAAGCAGGGGACGTGCTCAAGCAGGGGACGTCACTGACACCATCATTATTACACCAATGTATTAAAGCTGGCATGGCGGTGCCACAAGAAGGCTTTGACTTGCCAAACCAGCATGTCATCTCGCCACGCCAATGTACACAACCTAGATCAATACTATCACCAGATCCTTTACCTACGTCTTGACTTTCTAGGGGTTACACTGTTTGCGGAACCCAGATAACCACCCCTTGACGTATTATCCGATGACACGGATCTCGCTGTCCTGTAACATATGACCTGGGGTAGTACACGGAACCAGTACCAGTACAACTTTCATTTTAAAGGAGAAAGAGAGGTCTGAATCGTTTAGTGCGTGTCATCTACGAACATCTGACATCAACCTTCGATTGAATTTCGCCAACGGTCTGATCCTACGTCATCGTAAAACCAACCAGGTGCTATATTTTTGCCCCAGCATCAACAACGCGCGAGTGTTACCCAGCGGAAAACACTGCCTCTAAGACGCGCAATCCATCGTTTTGTGCGGCATGTGACTAGCGTGCTATTTTATATTAAGAAATTACTAAGTGTCATGATGTCTTGACAACAGCCGGCATACAGGACCGCTCAGTACTATTTACATCTTTAATGACTACGGCCCGATCTTGTTTTGAGAGTATATCAGCTCAAATTTTGACGCGTGGTGTACAGTATGCAGTTGACGAATGCTAGACTCCGTTGGTGACACCGCTAGCGGTATTTACTGTGATGGGATATCTCAGGTGTGTAGTCGTTGGTTATTATCACACGTGCCGCGAGGCAAGTATGGGTAAACAGAAGATGGGAAGATGACCGCGAAACTCCAAGGCAACGACAAAGACAACAGTCAAGGCAACGGCCACTAAAGTGACCACGTCAGCGACCCCATTAGCAACTAAGTCAACGACGCTGGATAAGACATTGCCACACTTGTACTACGAACCCAATAACCCAGCAGCGGGATCTAGGAGTCAACGTATCGAAAGCTCACGTGGTGGCGTGGCCGAAAGGACAGCCTACCTGCCCGATGGCACTTTCGACGGTATCTGGTGATCATCAGCGGTATCGACAGTCAATGGCAAGCGACTTTGGTGGACATGCAAGCTTTGTCAAACCCACAAAAGGTTACCGCTATCTTCTCACGTGTATCGATAGCTCCTCTTTTTACCACTGGATAGTACCGATAATAACCAAAACGGGGCTTAAAAATTCTCAACAAAGGATTTCAAATTTTTTTACAATAAAGACAAGTTTGTATTCTCACACCTGGAACGAAAATAAAGTCTCTGTGGCTTCCCAAGATCACGGTCTATTGTAAAAACACAGATCCGACTCCTGGCTAACAAAGTCAGTCTCAAGCAAGAACTCGCCGTCGGCCAACGCGGTGGATGTTTACACAGTTCTTAAGCGGCACCCCTCATTAGGCCTCGTGAGTTCACTGTTGACCGGGAAACGCTTAATCACCCACGATCAAGCAGCAGGATAGTCGAAATTAAAAAGATGATACTGTTGAATTTTTCTCCGCATCTTCGTACTATCGCTTCTATCTCAGAAAAAAAAAACTTTTGTCACAAGGCATCATGACGATGCCACCCCGCATGTAACGGGACGCTGATTTTATTTATCGATGGGCGTGTCCTGGTCGACACGCACATGGCCGATCTTGTCAATGACGTTGGGAACGGCTTCACGGGGCAGCCGGAGACCATGAGGTCTTGGCCCGGGCGTTCAAACTGATGAACATTCCGAGAGTGTGGATCCGCAACATAATGTGGTGGAATCAGCCGGTCTTTGAGATACCACCGTCCCACAGCAGTTTGTCCTACCTAACCTCACTCAATAGCCTCGTGGCCGCTTGCGTGGGAAGGCGGCCATTTCACTTTCACATCCGGCAGCTCACTCAGCGGCGGCCGTTCACTGCGCGGGGGCGGCATTCCCAGCCCTAGCGGAATCCCGCGGCGACATCCCATCCTGCATTAGCAACGGTATCCCAGCGGGTATATTGCGAGTCGGCTTATCTATCTCATTGATGAAAACCTCAATGAAACACTTGTACGACTGCAAAACCTAAAACACCTTTCCGCAGAAGCAGTCGAGCCGCCTGCAACTCATTCATTGACAATACGACCTCCCACAGCAATACGCCAACGACCAGCACAACAACCGCTAGCAGTCATCTTTGGATCTACAGCACCTCCACGACGAGGACAAAACGTCAACAGCTCCACGACTGGTCCGTCCTACTGGAAAGAGTCAGCCGCGACGACCCCTCCGTTGAATCCTCTATTAGAAGACCTGCACCTACGCGGGGGAATAGGAATGCGGCTTACTGAATATCCAGTGCCCCCACGGTTGGTTCAGCCTAACCGAAGTGTACAACGACATCATCCAGCTCCACCATCGAAGCACCTGATGTGCTGGCCAAGGCCTTGGACGGGTTGTTAAAACCCACGCATCTCTCCCAGCTGCCTTTTATGAATCCCGTCCGGTGTGTCAAATCAAGTTTTATAAGAAAGTTCAGTTTGCGTTAAGTAAGCATATGGTCGCGCTTCTGTTGAGGACGGTGAGCATCGATCGTCGCAACAATGGATTACAAATGAATCGTGAATTTCGACATATTCAATACCCCCGTACCGAAGAAAGAGTTCACCACCGTGGAAATCGATATTAGAGACGACTACAGACGATCGGTTTTATTCTCGCGTGGTAAGGGGATCATGATATGATATATTCAGCAAAAAGCATGCCTTTTGTACAACTCCCGACTTGGAATGGTATGAGCCTTGTGGTGACGAATCGGTGTGAAACATACAGTCCCATTTCCTGCATTAACGATGGCGGTCCTGTGAAATTCCGCATTACCAACGCTGATTATAATACCCACCTGTTATAGGCCAAGACATTTCTGTACGTCGAAGCTTAAATCGTCAAGGGGGTGGGGGTGGCACGCATCGAGATGTCCAGACACTGGGAAAGTGGGTGTGTCTTTCTGTGTCCCAGAGTTAAAATACTCTTCGTTTAAACGAGTTTCTAATGGTGTTTCAGTTTTCACAGCTGAGCTGGTGGCTATCCTTAATACTCTTAACTGGCTAAGTGATTTAAAGCCAAATCGAGCAGTGTTTTTTTTTTCTGATCGTCTAAGCGCCCTACAAGCTATTAAAAATTTCACATTTTCTTGTAAATGTCTAGTAATATGTGAAATACTATATACAATTACCGCACTTTCCTTTGGAAATATAAATGTTTATTTTGCCTGAGGGCCATTCAGGCCGTTATGGGCTAACCAATTAGCCAGACAATCTCTGAATTAACTGTGAGATAGGATTGTCAGTCGCTGAATAATTTTCTCCGGTCATCCACTACTCGTTCCCGAAAAGGCGAGGTTGTATTGTTTCGTCTGTTTTCTGGTCACTTTCCAGTAAATTCTTATCTACATAGAATAAATGAACACCCTGATGGTTATTGTGACTGATGCTTAGTCCCTGACACAATTGAACATTTCCTGTTTAAATGCTCCTGTTATAATGTATTTCGTGATGTTCTTGGCAATCACTTATTGTGTGTTGGCATATCGAGGCATAATATAGACAACATCTTAAACCCAAATAAAAGTTGCGACAAAGTGTTTATCAACACGCGTATAATCACTTAAAACTCTAAGACGTCAATACTTATTTAACATTTACTGAACTACTGACATAAATAATGCAAAGTAATGGCGCGCAACGCTCCAATGACTTAGAACTGCATGCGCCATCAATATTAATTTCCATTCCATTCAATAGGGTTAAACGCCAATAAGTCTTAAACAACAACAAGCCTTTTCTATAGGCAGCGAAGTCAACTCCCAGAACCATGGCCATCACGTACGACCTGTGACGACGCTGCTCTCCCCGAACCTTTGTATTCAATAACGCACAGCCCTTTATTTTAATGTACTAACCACCGCATCGTAGTAGCCTACTGAATAACTCACAGCCCTTACTTATCATGTACACGGGTGCTGCACATCCGCACCTTACTACTAAATAACGCACAGCCCTTTCTTATCATTTACTAAGGGGACATTAGCCGTACCTTAGTACTGAATATAACATACAATCTTTCATTAAATGTATTAGCACACATACTTCTTTATCTGTTATGGGAAGGCAAACTGTCTGATAATGAACAAAATAAAGAAGTATTTGACAACGTTCAACCCTTTTTTAATATTATGTAATATCAAATAATAACCGAGTAGTCCTTTCTATGCTTCTCCTACGGTGGCTGCAACTTGCTGCCAGCGGTACGTACTGACCATCTTTATGCTTAGGCCTACCCTCTATTATTGGCTAGTTTCGTTGAAAGAAGGTATATTATTCCAGCAAGTAGATCCGTACACAACATATCTTGTCGACGTGATCAAACGTAATTAACGGTTATACAGTCGTTTGAAGCTGACTGGACAGAAAAAATAGCATAAAGTAGATTGATTAAACAAACACGTGAATAACGCATGTGACTAGCTTCCTTTCTAGGTAAAATGTACTCTTTATTATGCAATGGCAACCGTAATCA
>JARFOD010115280.1:0-15051 GCA_031763545.1 Mopalia muscosa
ATAACCTATATACAAGAACGACCGTTCGCGCAAATTTTTTCACGTAACCGAACGATAGGTTACGTGGGTTTTAATTCACGCGAATACAAGGTTTCTTCTCAGTTTTCCACTGTAGTAACGAGGGCACCCGTTGTGAAGTGGACAATCTGTCATCATATAAGTGAAGTACCCTTGAGTACGACGTTTAACCCCAATCAAATATATAACTGTGCTCTCCTCTTGGACTAGTGGTACAACAAACAACTGTATTTATTTATTAATACCTGACTGGGCATTTAAATGGTGAAATTTTTTTGTTTGTTTTTGGATGTTGTTCACCAATTGCTCGAACTGCCTATCCTTTAAAACAACAAACCCTTTTAAATAAACAATTCAACATAGTTATTTTTCTTTCCTTATTTTTGTTTTATACAGAGTGGAGACCAGATCTATACAGTATTTGAGAGCAATTCTTTAGGTGTGCTTGGTCTGCCCGCCTCTCTACATTCAACACAGTGTAATGATAACAATCCTGCAGGTACTGCTTATCTATTACTAACAACCCAACACCAGATCTAACCAGTCCTCAATGCTGTATGGTTTAAGTGGCTAGAGAATCTATCTTGTAATCCTACTGTTAACAAGTTTGAGTCCACTTTGACCATCAACTATATGAGAGAGTCACACCATGTGGCTCTGGCAGTCACAGTGGTGTTTTTTTCAAGATTTCCTCCTTGTTTTCTTCTGTATACAAGCAAAGAACATTTAAAATGGGCAAGCTGCATCATATAAGTGAATTATCCTTGAGTATTATGTTATCCCCGATCAGACAAGCCCGCAGCCATGGCTTAGTGGAAGCATGTGCGCTTCCTAATCTTGCGTCTATGTACTGTTCATGTGATCGAGTCTGATGTCAACCATCAGGTATATGAGCAAATCCCACCATAATGAGGCAAGGTGCAGTGTGAAGTGGGCAATCAACAGTTTCCGTTAATTGTATATTGAGAATGTTAGTTAGAATTAGTATTTGAAGTAAAACGGCAAAATGTAAAAACATCTTGTATGGCGGTTATACAATACAGTATATCCGCCAGTTCCTTTACACACCACAGGTCAGCAGCATGTACACAGTTTGATGGTGTGACAAACTCATTGTGCACACATAATACTCAGAACCTGTTTATATATATGTACCACAACACAGTGCTGGTTCAACATTTATGTTGACATGTTTATCGTATTTATGTTTTTTAAACTGTATGATTGCAGCGTACCTATATGAGAAGTCCTCAACATGTATTCGTGATCTTGGAGACTTAGGTGTTGCTTGTCAAACCAACCTAGCTATTCAAGGTTCAACTTATTATTCAGGGTTTAAGGTGGTCAGGGTAAGGAATTATATCTGTTTATTTGGATGATTAATTTTGAAGATCAGAAAAAACTGTTAGATAACTTTTAATCGATTACTATAATGAGAAAGCATTTCCCCTTGGAGAAAATTTTATTGGAATTTAATTCTTGAGATTTCTATCTGAGCCTCAGTAGCTCAGTCAGATATAGAGCCGGAGAGTTCAATGCATGTCAAGATGAGCCAAGGTGTCTTTCTCTACATTAGTAATGTATGTAGCTATGTATATAATAGTAATGTCTCAATAAAAACACACTAATTTAAAGTGACCCTTTGTCAGAGCTCCCCATAGATAGAGATTTGCCATCTTTAATTCGAGGAAAGTTTGTATTCTGTCTTGAGCCTTATTAACTCAAATGGTTGGGATGCTGGCCCTGCTAGTGAAGTACCAGACGTCACATCCCAGTGGAGGCAAGCACATTTTTCTCTGCAATGAAATGATAAAATGTATGTATTTATGTCTAAAAAAATTCTTGTATGTGACAGACACCCAGCTTGTTTGCTAAATATGTGGCTCCAGACAACAGCTCAACAGAGACAGACAATGGAGGGACAGTTAGCAATACCACAGGTCCTTCTCAGGGAGTTAATTTTATAGTCACTGTCCCACCTCCTACAATGCCTAACCTCCTACCCACCACTGCACCTGCTACCACCACGTATGCTCCTACCACTACTGCTGCTCCTACCACTCCTGCTGCTCCTAATGTCACTGCTGCTCCTAATTCCACTGCTTCTAATACAACTGGCTCTCCTAATATTGGTGTTGTCACTCCTAGTGGTGGTCCTTCCACCTTTAGTACCTCCACCGTCTTCACTCTTCCTAACTTTAACCCAGGTGTGACACATTTTTAACACTTTCGGCATCATCCAAAATATTTAACTTTGTCATATTATTAACTTGTTAAGGATACTCTAACCCTCCTAAGCACAAATTTGTGATTTTTTAAAAAATTATTATTGCATATTCATAAAGTTGAGATAGTGATCTTTTTCGGAGACCAGACTTGATAAAAGAAAATTGAATAAGAATAATGTTAACTTCAATGACAAAACTTGACTACATAATTGACAACAGTGGTGTTTTGACAATTAATAAAATACAGGTAGTTACCTGGAGAGCATTTACAGTCTGCCCGCTGTGCATATACGCGTATCAACAGTTTTGTTTAATTGTATATTGAGAATGTTAGGTAGAATAAGTATTAGAAGTAAAATAGCGAAATGTAAAAACACCCTGTATGACAGTTAGAGTATCCTTAACTCTCATGCATCTTTTGAGTTAAGATGTAAGAATTTGGACATGTATTGGTTACCACAGAATGTATGTGTGCTCAGAAATCATGAACCACAAAAATCTGTCTTATACTTAGAATATAATTGAAATCTAAAGGCTGGAAACACCAATTGATTAACAGTGAATAAAATTATTTAGCAATAAACCATTTACCTTAGTCAATCAGTATTTATCTTTCCGGTTCCATTGTTTAATTTCTAAAATACCAAATATTACTGTCCATTTCGGAATAACACGACAAACACTTCATCAATTTTTCTTTAGTCTAACTCCCTATTGCTAACTGTTTAATGCTGTGGCATCTCTTGTAACTGTTACCTGGTTGTGATGTCTTCTCTTTTCTGTAGCCGAATTCACTTAAAAAAAATAACTTTTTGAAAAAATGAGGTGTTTAAGTGATCCATTATATGAGCGTTTACTTTGCAATTATTTTGAATTGACACATTTGTATAGCTGATTTAAGCAGCACTCGTATCATACAAATAGACCTGGGTCTATGACAGTCAGAGCTTATATTTTTTTGACAGACATCCGTAAAACACACTTCTACTTTTCATACTAAGAGCATGTAAACCACTGCTTCATCTGACCAAAGATATTATATATAAATATATGTATGTGGTATGATTCCCTTGTGTAAAACTTGAGGAACTTTTCTTTCTTCCAGAATATTGCGACGTTGTTCAGGTTGATGATTTATTTAATAACAGTTGTGTGGTAGAGATTATTCCCCAATCTCCACACCTGTGTATTACCTCCCCTGATGGTATTCCTGAGTTCTGTAACTATACAGACATCCCAGATCCAGTATTTGACCTGACTACAGGACAGTGTAGTAATGTAGTGTCACAGGTAAACTAGTCCCATCTGATTAACTTTGCTTAATGTACATGATATACAATAAAATAACTGCTTTAGCTTCAAATTAGATGAAATGCTACATTGTAATTAAGAATGATCAATCGCAAGTGTCTTCCTTGTTTTACTTTTTCCTCATTAAGCCGGGGGCATGTGTACAATATAACAGAAAAGGTAAAGTTTGGAAACACAAATTCTGTCAGTCAATAAATTGCAGTTATCAATAAATTTTTATCCATATTTAATTCATGTGTCCTTTTTCCAGTTCCATTACCAGATTTTCCAAATTCTGAATACTTTTGTCACTATCCAAAATAGCTAACTACTTTATTAACCATAAAATTCACCCCCTTGTTAATTTTCGTCCACAAAGATAATGTGTGCAAGTGTCAGATAAAATAAATCACCAATCTAAACTTGTGGCTATGTTTCAGGTTGAATACATAATCACAACAGATGGAACCAAGGGTATTGACACTATAGATGTGAAGTTTGTGCTGACAACTGTAACACAGAGTGACCTCCCTTTATCACAGACCTTCATCAGTAAATATCGAGGGGTAAGTGCGATGTTCTGTTATGTAATTACTACGATATAGGGCATGTAAATCTTGTTATCTTTTACCTAAATTCAACAACGGTTTATGAGCGAGTCACAAGGCTCCAATCGTGAGGGTGGTTTTTACAAGGTTTCCTCCTACTCGTTTTCCACCATAATAAGGCAAGGAACAGTGTGAAGTGTATGAACCGTCGTCATATAAGTGAGATACCTTGGAGTGTGATTTTAAACCCCAATCAAACAAACTTGAATTCTGGATACCTTATTCAGACTGTTTTAAATACTGGTCTTTCAGAGCCATTTTGTGTTACTGTATGATGAAAATGTAGGACTGGAAGGAAGACTTGTTACTTTTTAACTTTCCCTATATGCTAGAACTAGAAATAAAGTAGGAGGTACCCGAAGGTGTATTAAATTATGTGAAATTAATCTAATTACATGACAAGGATTTCAAGCTCTTTTTATATTTGGTCTGGGGCCAGTTGCTCGAAGCACTAGTAAATTTAAACCTCTATTAGAAGACCTCATGCCATGTTGAAGGTCTATCTCTAACCCGGTATTAGCGATTTAATCTGGTGTTAGCGACTAATACTCTTTAGAGCAACTGACCAAGGTGATTACGCAATTCAGCTTAAAACTGATGTCAGACTGGGTTTTAGCCACTCTACACATGTACCACTTCATGATTATCAGTGGGACTAATACATTACACAATAAATTGTTAAATGATTCTGATGCTATACCTTTTTGGAAGTTAATAAAATAGTACATACTATACATCTTCAACATTTATTTTTTTACCTAATAGATTATAAGCCCTTCGGCTAAAGACAGTTTGTTCATTTTATATCAATTATAGTATATAATTTTTCATATAAAAAATCATACAAGATTTTATTGTCATTCGACATCTTGTGAAAGTGTCTTTTAGTGCTCTGATTGTTCATATCACCAATATTACTAAATACCTGAATGAAAACATTGATTGTCACAATATCTGTCCACAGGTGGGAGAGACTGATCCGACTTATTCGAGTGGTAATCCTGGGTATGTGGTGGGAGAACCAGTACTGGCTGGACAGGTGGTCAGACAGACCGATACGACTACAGGCACAGTCCTGTATCCTTTAAACATCTTAACGTTTATGTATTAGACAGGTTACACCTGGTTTTAGGGTTTGTTTTTTTTTAACCCCTTTTGGATCCCTTTGGTGTGTAAGTGTGGCTGGGTATCTTGGGGGAAGTGAAAGAAAAAGACCCTTCAACTAAGCCTTTAACGCCAATCAATCGATGTGATTAAAATCAGAACCAAAAATGTTTTATTTCATTGTGTATTCCTTGACATTTTATTAAGCTTGGCCATTCAGGTAAACAGTACTCTAACAGAGGACAACTCCCTTACCATACTGAAACCTTCTCTGTCTGGGGACTGTGCAACTGGCACCCAAGGGCGCTCTAATGTACTCTTCGGGGAAGACATGAGGACTGGATGTTTTATCAGGTATGCATACATATCCACAATGTGGAGTGATTGCGTTTAAACGCTGTATTTCACTAATGACAGTGCCAGCCCAGTGGGTGACCGAACCATCCTTGACTGCTCTGGCAGCAATAAATTACAAAACTCTGGGATCAACAAAAGATGCAATGCAAAGACATCACCCAGAGTGCTAGGTCAACAAGAAGCTCTCTTAGCGTTGATTTATTTCCCAGAAGTTATATGAAATGCAGAACATCATGGTAAAAAAAAGATTTATTTTCCAAGGGAGATA
Organism: Mopalia muscosa; assembly: GCA_031763545.1. NCBI lineage: Eukaryota > Metazoa > Mollusca > Polyplacophora > Chitonida > Mopaliidae > Mopalia > Mopalia muscosa. The sequence goes on from JARFOD010115280.1 coordinate 5,874, forward strand.
ATTAATTCTGCAGTTAAAACATTCAAAAACGTGAAGGTTGTCAGTTGTCAATTTATTTGACCATATTGCATGAATGAAATGTTGGGGAGATTTGTACATGCTTGACGATTTGAAACTATTCCAAGTGTGTTATTAATGATAACAGAGTGTATTCTTTCCCTTTTTGTCCCTCTGAACATTTACCATCTTTAAAAGTTTTCATTTGTTCACACAGCCCGCGGCCATGGCACAGTGGTAGCGAGTGCGCTTCCTGAACTGAACCTGCTTCGATTTACTGTTCAAGGGTTTGAGTCCACCTTTCGACCATCAGGTATATGAGCGAGTCACATGTTGTGGCTCCGGCAATCGCGGGGTGGTTTTTACGAGTTTATCTCCAGGTGTTCCACCGTAAAAAGGCTGTGTACAGTGTGAAGTGGACAATCTGTCATCATATAAGGGAAAAACCCTTGAGTACGACGTTAAACACCAATCAAACAAACAAATCATTTGTTCACATGTCATCAGTTGTCAACATATTTAACCATACTGAATGAAGTTTTAGATGCTTTGAAACTATTCCTAGTGTGATTCTCTTTTTTTCTTTCAGAGAGTTATGGTTTCCTTCACCCGTTACGCTGACACATTGTCATAAAAGTGCATACGCCAGTAAACCCTAATCAAACAAACAATATATTTTCCCACCTTTTAAAGTTTTAAAATGTTCATTTCAGTTTCAATGAGTCTAACATGGGATCAAGTTGTCAGGTGATGCAGGAGATAGCGTTACTGGCACTGTGGCCATATGGGCCTGACCCCCCAAGGAACTGGTCTGTGGCGACGTTTGGTAACTCTGACCCCCAGGTGGTGGGAGACTGGGTTAATATCATTGTACAGAATCCACCCAGAGGAGCGGTGAGTTACATGCATCCAGCCTGTGCTGTTGGGGATGACAGACCAAGCAAGGCCTTCCTATTTCTAAAAGCGATCACACTGGCACAGGGATGTAGATTAATTAAAGTGGATGAATTCCTTTATGTTCTAGATAATTCCCAGAGTTTTTTGATTGTTACGTAAACTTATTTTAGGACGACCGATTTTTAGGTGTCCCAGATTGTTTGCAGTGGTCGTTAAGTGCGTTAAGAAACAATACTTTTCAACTGATCTAGAAGCATCACATTTTATGGCTTTTGAAATACTGATAATGCATCATATTTCTGACCAATGAACCTCGGCTCTCTTTTTATCTGTCCGTAGCAGCCATTCATTATACTATCATTTTAACAAAAATGTGTCATGCTAGATACCATCTTCTCTACCCCAGGGGTAACTATCCAAAGCTACTCTGCATTTCAACCCTTAGACGGATAATTCGTGTATAATGGGATTTGGCTTCCAAGCAATTGATTGGATGCGTAGGAACTTCTACTCATCCAATCAGATGTTGTGTTATGAGAAGACTTGGGAAGGGAAAATGGTGGCAAATATAACTGTAAACAGTGGGAGTTAACTAGACCCTTGATCGTTTTATCCGTCAGATGGCGTAGCTGAAACTCCATTGTACATAAATTATCTGCCACGGGTTGAAATGCAGAGTAGCTCAGAATAGTTACCCTAGGGTAGAGAAGATGGGTAGATACAGGTAGTCATTATCATGCATATAACCCTCAACTCTTTCCTATACAGATATTTAAGCATATAAAAGTGTACTTCCCTATCATTTTAACAAAACTGTCACATGGTAGATACCATCTTCTCTACCCCAAGGGTAACTATCCCAAGCTACTCTGCATTTCAACCCTTAGACGGATAATTAAATGTTATGAATATATCTGATGTTGAACACCAATCAAGCTATTTGAATGTAAACTGATGTTACATTGTTTTATGAGCAGGTATCTGGTACAGGAGCTGAGTGTGTTGATATGGTGCTAGGTGCTCACATACAGATCCTCTATGCTAATGTTGGGTCTCTCTCTAACCCACAAGCAAAGATAGTTGGGGTTTCCTTCATCTACGAGAGTGCTCAGACTATAGCTTTTCAGGTAATACCCCTAAATTTCCCTCTTTTCATTCACAGTTCAAATATTCCTTTTGTGAAAATCTTAATTAAGCTCTATTTAGCAGCATGCTGAAATATTTCCTGTTTGAGGTAAACACCAAGGTGCTGTCTATGTGGTCTGTCTTTTGATTGCACTATTCATTGCTAGTTATATATTTGCCGGTTTCTTCCAACTATTGGGCTGGCAACTGAAAGAACTTTAAGTACGGCTCTAAACCTTAGCCATTCAAACAAAAAATCCAGCTCTTGCATTTCTCAGTTCAGATATTTTCTTTTTTGTGGGCTAAAATGAAGCAAGTTTCCTTTTGTATTTTCTATTCCCTATCAGTAAACTCTGAGGGTCATGGCTTTGATTCCAAGATGCGCTTTAACCTGCAAAATTTTCTGAACTAAAATCTAATCAAACTAAGAAAGCGTTATCCCAAAATACCGATAATCTTCACTTTCTACAAATAGACAAAAATTATTCAAGTTTCCTTTTGTTCTATCAATCTGCACAACATCTTTTGTAGAATTTCATTAGTACTTCAAACGATTATCTCAATCAGGGCCCATAATCATGATAATCTACCTAAGTATGTCTTGAGCCAATTTGGAAAACAACTTTGAATACATAAATGATCGATTTTAAGAGAATGTTTTGGCGTTTCACAATTAATTTTTTTTTCAAAGTTCAATGATAGGCTGAAATTGTGCTGAACATCTTGACTACCACTATCTGCCTAAGTATCTGTATTAAAATGAGCCCAGTCACTTGAAACTGTATCCTAACTACATTTTTAGAATTTTAACCGAATCCAGTCTTATCCTCAAAAAGGAATATTTCTGAATATTTTGTTCTATTATTGGTTACAATTCTTTTTTTTTTTTCTCTGCAGTGTTCTGGATCTTTTTGTCAGCCGGGTACAGAAGATCTAACACAGAGGTTTGAGGTAGTACAGTCTGTATCGTTTGTGGATGTGTCCGAGCCAGCAGCGGAACTCTATGCTGAAGCTCCCTTGTTCCTCGCTAAAGTGCCCTATGATTTCTTCTACCCCTTTGGTTTGGGGTCGGGTAGTTCTCAACCATATACATCAATCGTTATGATATCAACTCTCATCATGTTTTTATTTGTCAGGCAGATTACCTGTGGTGATTTATCATAGCAAATGGATTTTTTTTTTTTAATAATTCATTTCGAATATATTATGGTCATTTTATATTAGATCTCCCAGAAGCATAAAACATATTCAAACAAAGTTTATGTTACTCATCAAAGTGATCCACAACAGTATTTTGTTGTTGCTTGTTTTGGGGTGCTGTTGGCCGACACATCATTTACTTTAAGTGAAATAACCTCAATCATCGTTATCAAGTAAATTAAGCAAATTATCTTTGACAGAATAACTTACTGAAATTGGTTAAGTCAGTTTATTTACTTCAATTTTGTATTAAGCTAAATTGTTAAGACTCTAGCAGTTTCAACATTGTCAATTTCAGGAGTCCGTACTAGTCCCATCAGGCTCTTGTTTATAATAAGAGAAACATCAAGTTTCCATTGAAGCAAAACACTTCACATTGTATGTTTTTTTGTCTTATTGCTATTTACTGTTACAAGAAGTCTTGGTTTGAGATTTTATGATGTTAGTGAAAATACTTGATACAAGAGCTGACAGAATGGGCAATATGTGCTTGGAACATACTGCTGTTATCAAGTCATACTGTTTGTACTTCAGACTCACTGGAGGAAAAATCTTGCATAAGTTGTTATGGTTGTGTTAGTGTAACTGTATTGTTGAATTATACATGTTCATCATATAAGGGAAATATCCCTAAGTACATCGTTGAACACCAATCTATCTATTTTATAATATGGAATTATATCATGGATATCTGGATGTTTTGAACGATGACAAGGAATTATTTAGATAGTAGAATTTCCACTGACAAGTGTAACATAATAGAGTAAGGTGACAACTCCAAAGAAGGACGATAAATTCATTTTGACTCAATATTTCGGTTTATTATCAAACCATCATCTTCCTTCTTTGGAGTAGTCCCCTTACTCTATTATGAATTGTGTAGATCTTAGTAAATATGTTTATTGGAGAACACATCTTATACTTGTAGATTTTTTTTTTTTTTCTTAGTATATTTGTAAATAGAATAGGTATTATTTATCATAATATATTTTATAACTGATTATAAATTTTTCCGTCCAACTAGTTGAATAATTTATTGTATAAATAAACTATAAATACACATACTGTACTTAAGTTTTATGTTATATTTAATCATGATTATTATCTGCTAAAAATGTGGTATGTTTTTATATGTGAGATTCAAAAATATTATGAAATTATAATTTTAAATTAAAACATATACAAAGTATATTAAATATATTCAAAGTACTGAATGGTATGTACAGATGACAGATTATTGTTTTGAGCTTGTTCCCTCTGGCTAAGGGCGGTTTGTTTGGAGGGCAGCTTAACTTAGCACTGGAGGAAAATTTATTTTCCAACAGGATCACAACAATTCACATTGTATGGTTGTGCTAGTGTCAATTATTTTTTAAATTTATCAGCCATGTGGGTGAAGTACCCTAAAGCACGGTGTAAAACACCAATAAATCACTGTATTGAGTTTATTACATAGCCTTCTAGCCAGGCCCATCAAAGCTGATGTATATTTGTAAAGAGAACTGTATGTAGCAAACATGTGTGCTTTATTTTGTCTGGGTGCTACTTTAGCATAGAGGCGGTTTTGGAATCGAGTGCTCGCAACAGGACAAATGGTTAGTTTTACAAAATGACAACAGATATAAAAAAAAACCTTAAGACTTGAAACAGCCAAGGGGAGTAGCAAATTTGGTTCGATTTGCTTTAAGGTTTTCTTTTCATGAAAGATGAGTTCCTTATTATATTAATGAGTAGGTCTAACAAAACATGGATACAAAATTTTGTGGTAGAAATGCTAACTGTGGGACAATTAGCTCACATTGGAGCAGTCTGGCATAAAGACCCAGAAAGACCAACAACACAGTGATATTTCTCACGTTTTATGTGGTTTTACATGAACTTCTCGCAATTTGAATTTTACTCATGTAATATGTTATCCTGTTTTTTTAAGAAAGCCTCTGGACTGTTTCAAAGCATCCAACCTCTGTTAGGAAGTTCATGTAACCTGTGTAAAACTATGATCTACTGACAATCGCAAAAATCAGTTTGAAGTGAAACTAACATGTCCTGTAGAAATTACCTTTATGATATGGGTTAGGTTTAATTAATGGTTTGTTTAGATCAAGTGTCCAGTTCATGGTTAAAAAAGCTTGATTATAACCATAACTAAAATGTTTATGGACATATACTAGACTTCACAGTAATTTATCAAAGAGATTAACTATTGCCACAGAAATAGGTAGGGACAGGTATTTGTTTTTAAATCTGAATTATGTACAAATTAAAATCATGTATTTTGTATAATTAAAAACCAGTCAAAAACTGAGCTTCCTGTCTGTTTTATTTTGAAGTCTGGATTTGTTTTTTAAAAGAAAGTAGGTAACTTCCTGTTCTCTTGATACTTTCCAAACTACATATAAGGTGGTAATGAGAATCTGATCCTTTTCTTGTGTCAACTGTTTTCTGTGTTTGCGGATGTTTGTTGCCAACTGTGTGGATATGGGTGTTACCTTTCCCGAAGAGGCTATCACTGGCAGTGTCCCAGGACTGAAATAACCTGAAGTACTCAGTCATATTTAAAAAATATACAGTAACGCATGATAAAAAGGCAGAGAGTTAATTGTTAAATTGTTTTTATTATCAAAACATTTACATAATTTCATTAATTTATAGGTCATGAATTGTGTACATTTCCAATTAGATAAATTTGACCATCTATAGCGTCACCCTGAGATGCCATACAATTAACAATTTTACAGTGTTTTCAAAATCATACATATAGGTCTGATCAACTAAAAAAGAGCACAAAAATGCAAATTGCAAAGTAACACTTCAGATACAAAAATTGGCACACTTTTTTCCCCTAAATCTGTATGAGATTATTCTTTATAAGAAATTAATATTTTATATCCAAGATTACAGAGTTAGACAAGAATCTACATATTAACTTCAGTAGCCCTATGAAGGTTCCAATCAATAGCTGTGATTTGAGAAATATGACAAATTTTGTAAATGACCAATGAGACTTCTCCATTTTTCAAGATCCAAAACACACTAACCAACAGACTGCAGTTATGTAAGATTCTTTAACATCTGTATCTGACCAATCAGACTGAGATACTGCCTTCTCTAAAATTAGTTTTCCCAATAAGGACATTAAGTAGGACGCTTTTACCCTCTTGGCTGAGAGTTTTAGCCTCCTGGAACACCTCTACCATCCTGTCTTCATTGTAACAGTCCAAGACAATACCCTTCCCTCCGTAACCATCTGCCACAGTATGATAGTCGGTAAACTGAAATCATGATGAAACAAATTGATATATCTTTTAATGGTATAAGATAAACATACATCTTAAAAAGCAATGAAATTTGTTTTTTAAAACTTCTGTTTAACATCTTTTCTCTTGATTTTGTTAATATAATTGCTGATAAATGAACTAATGAAATATAGTTGTTCATTTTACATATCAATTAAAACTCACAGCTAGATCACAGGCTACTGAACTTCCAAACATAGGCACTTGTTCTCTGGCTATCTGAGTCCACCCAGCATCGTTACCAACGACAGCTATTACAGGTGTCTGAAAACATATAAAACCAATGAATCAAATACCATTAAAAAAAGATAGAATAAGGCACCATTTTATAAACTACAAAGATAAGTAAACTTTCAAACTAAAGAAGTCCATAGGATTTCTACAATCAGTTACTCTGAATTGTATTTGCTGGGTTTTTTTGCCATATCAGCCCTACGGGTGAAGAAAACCACACAAAACAACAATCTAAGACAGGACGATGACCAGGCGCAAACCTGAAATGCCACAACAGATTGGTTTAGAATTATCTCTCAGCTCTGAGAGCTACAGGAACCCCACTCCAATCACCCTCTGTGCGTAGTTCAAGACTTGATTTTGGAGATTGAGAGAAGTGGACAGAATGGGTCAATAAATCTCAAATATAAACGAACAATGTAGAATGTGTTACAACAATAACCAAACGACAATGTGTTGCTTTCGGTATCGCTCAATGCTGTCTATTGATGTAACAAGGGATTCCATTTTCTGTTGAAGGCTGTCACTTTACCTACTTTTTTTAGACCTTTTCGACCAGAAATACCCTATTACATGTCTTACATGTTATGTCTATGGACTGTCCTAAAATAAGAGTGTCCTATTAAAGCACTAAACGTTATAGGTTATGTGGATCTAAAGTTTGTTTGATTGGGGTTTAACGTCGTACTCAAGGGTATTTCACTTACATGACGTGTCAGCTCAACAGGGGCTTAGCCAGAAATCGAAAAGTAGGGTGTCCAAAATGGTCATTTTGCTTCACTTTTCAAATAACCGGGTGTCCACTTGTGACAGATTTCCTATTCTACTGCTGAAACGGGTAAGGATTTTCATAACCGAGTACCCATTTTGTGATATTCGAATACTATTCGAGTACTCGTTACGTATATGGCACTTGGTTGTAGGCCTATACATCATCATGTACTGTCATGTAGCCTAATTGTGTACAAATATTAGACCACTTTTATTCAGTACAAACTACCTGCTGTTTATTAGTCCTAGTTGTACTTTTATCTTGTAAATTGACATACGTATTATGATAAATTTAATTTGCTTTCCTTTAAAATACGTAAGTCTTTAAACAACTGCCATACATGATCATCCGACTGAGAATCTCGTGACAGCAGCGTCTGGGGATTGTCTTCAAATACCACAGCTGACTCTAATAACCTTATGTTTGTGCTATATATTATTGAATCTCATACCAATGTACTTTTTGTTATGTTGCATTACTGGCTACATATAAATACAATCGCTGCAAAACACATACAACTCCGAGCTCCGAGAGCACCAGGGCAACATGAAGCTCCCACCAACCACCCGCTTTACAAAATAAAGGAATATAGATCACAAACATGACTGATGTGGAGAACGCATTACAAGAGCTCTTCTGTAGATATTAATATAAGTACCTCTCCCGCTTATAGCATGGCGACATACATTTCTATCGGAATCTTTTTTTTTTTGCCAAGAACAGGATGATAAATAAAATTATAGAAAGAGACAAGCTATTTGAACAGCAGGAAATTTATCTTTACCAGCCGTTTGGGTCATCCACTGTAAATTCCAAATTTTACAGCTTGTCAGTGACCAAAAGAAGCCAAAACTCAAATTTTTCTTACAAAACTGAATATCAAATTTACGAAAAACTCAATTTGCCGTTATTTTTCATAAGATTTTATTATTCGAATACCTGCAAGTTTGTAACCGTTCACAGGTACCCGATGACCTGTTACAGCCCTAATCTGGTTTGTCGATTTTTTTTAGATACATTGATTATCGGATGACAAAATTTGTCAAAATCAGTAGCAAAATCCAAATATAGACAAGGACTGCAAACAATTTGTGAATCCTTTAAATCGGTCCTCCTAAGTTAAGGTTCCAAAACCTTGGGGAGACCAAGGCTTTAGGCAAAAACCCGAAATTTTAACCGCACAGGAGATAGGGAAACTGTCAAAAGTGGACACCAAGTTATATGAAAAGTGAAGCAAAATGACCATTTTAGACACCCTTCTTCGTATTCCTGGCTTAGCCCCTGGGGGAGACACTGTTCTTCCAAAGAGCATAAGCCAGAACATTACCAGGGAAATTTCCGATAGTAGCAGCAAATTTGAACAAATCCAGCCAAACAAAAAACAGGGAGTCAATTGGAAAATTATTCACAAAGGTTGTCATGCTGGGAGTTTTTTTTTTTAAATTTGTTTCAATTCAGTTAATTTTTTCTGTTTTCCAATTCGATTTAGTGCTCCAAAGAAACTGGAGCACAGTGGACATTGTAGTTATTAATCACACATTGTTTACTACATGTAGTAACTAGGGCTGTCACGGTTCGACCTTTCTTCGGTTCGGTTCTCGGTTATTTTTTTCGGTTCTCGATTCTTCGGTTCGGTTCAGTGATCCAAAGTAGCAGC
>JARFOD010115302.1:0-15050 GCA_031763545.1 Mopalia muscosa
AACATTGAGTTATTTGTCAAATGATTAAAGAGCGATTTCCTGTTTTGTCGCCCCTATATATACATATATACCTATCTTTCTATCTTACCTAAAAATATATATATTTATATATATATATATATATTATACTATTATATTATTTCTATTTCATATGCTTGTTTATCTCTATACAAATAGGAAATAAAACTGAACCTCGAGGTTTTTTCTTACGTTCGATTATTAATTCACTTATCGCCTAGAGTTTGTTCACATGTGTAAATAAAACAACATTGAAAAAAAACTAACATGTGTTGAAAAGGGTACTATTAATCAGCCAATGGAACGTCTAGAACATCACATGTTTTGGCGGGAAAATCTCGTTAATACGGTTAAATAGTGACCTAGAAATGAATCAAGTCCAGTCCTATGAGGCTTACTCGATTGAAACGTAAACAACTGTAAATAACTTCGCGTGAAACGAATAACACACCCTCACGGCCATTGACATTGTAAAAATGGCGGGAAAAATTTACTACGCAGTTTATGAAGCTGTTTTTGTGAACTAGATTATTTACAATTTGGAGTGACCGACTTAACAGAGAGTGAGAGTGGGACGAAAGTTATCAATAGTATTGCCTGTTTGCTGATTAAAAGATTACCACTCCACAATGACATAGATATAAATATTAAATACGAATTTTATTAGTAGATCCCTTCCAAGGTTCCATCTCAATGTTTCTTTTTATTTTTTTTAAATTTGTAAGAGGGATGGACCCTTTAGTGGTTTTTAAGCATAATTATTGCGTTCTAATTAAATTGGATATTTCGGTATAACAGTTTGCATGTGAAACATATATATTCCTCAATGAAATGGATATATTTGATGTAGGTTGCTGTACCCATTTCCTGGATATTCAGAAAATTCTACCGTATACGAGTACTGTGGTCTAATTAGCTAGAATATAGCCAAAGACACTCTGTGCCACTGGTTGTCATGTACAAGCTATTGACCTAATTATATGAACTTCGATAGGTTGCATACCCTTTTAGTACGGATATAGACCTATATTCCTACGATTTACCACACCCCTTTGATCATAATTGACTCGTCCTAACCGCAGGTCTTTTGACAGTATACAAAACCTACTTCCGCAGAATGTTTGTAGGTTTTGTTGAAGCGTCAGTGTAATATTTTACCCTCTGGCGAAGGAGTTTGGTTAGATTGTAACTGGTGTATTTTTGGTTTAGCATTATAACCCACAAAAGTTGATGTCCTTTACGAGTTTGTTTAAATCGAGTCGGCTGTGACTTCTGTTAAGCACATGCAGATAGCCCAAAGCTCAAGTGAAACAATAGCTATGCTACTTGAAGCTTCCTAGCCTGTAGAAATAGCAGAACGATACCATGATTGGCAATATATATATAAATTTCGTGGCCTAACTCTGACAATAAACCATCTCGTTTTCTTCCTGAGGCACTTTTGAGTTAGACCGACCCATAACACAGCTACTCGAGTCCATTTTCATATCGAAATCAATAATTTCTTAGCAGTACCGAACTTGCTTAAAAATGTCTTCCGCGGTAATACGGTCGTACGGATTCAACGTCATATGTTATGACGTTATATAGTTGGGCCCTATTTCTGAACTTTTCATAGGTCTGTACGTCGTATCTATATATACTGTATAGTTTATCAGATACGTATGTGCATTTAGTGAAACAATTGGACCAGTGTCACTAAAAGGTCCATTAAATAGAGATAGTTCAAGATTTAGTTTTTTTCGAATTTACAGAACATTACCAGTTCATTCCATGTTTTAATTCATTAATAAATAATACACTGTAGAACTCATTATTTTGTGAATATTATTTTTTAAATCAAATGCTGAAGTGGAAATGTAAACTGGTATAGGTATGCATGTAATAATATACGGTTGACTAGAGTTGTTCTGTAGTTGGTAATACTGACAAATGACGGGCAAAGTACATCTCTTCCGTACTTTTTCCACCAAAATATCGAATATAATACCGATATTTAGAAATACCCGAACAGCAGAAATAAGAATTTCCTGAATCGTCTATAGTCCCTGGTTTCGCCTGTACACATATTTCAAATGCGTGTCACAGTGAGTTTGAAGGATGCACCAACATGGGACAAATTATCGTTGACATCAGTCTTCGGTTGAATTTCATGACGTCATTCGTTTTTAACAACTATTGCTTCATTCTGATGGGTGTTCTCTCAGATCGATGCGGACCCAGAACATGTATCATCAAAATCAATCCATAAGACGTGAACACTTGCATGACATGTTCAGGGACATGTTCCAAAAATCCTCAAATTCTCAGCCATGAATATGCTTGATTTTAATAACAGTATTCCTATGTTCCTGATATATACTGTTTGTATGTTAGGGTTTAACGGCGTATACTTACGGTTATTTCACTCACACAACGGCGTGCCAGTCAAATAGGTGAAGGAAACCACCATCGAACGCATTTAACCAACAAACAAACACAAGAGAGGACGGAATACAAGGACGTTACAAAAAGATAGGCTTTATTTTGCCCCTTAGCCCCGAGAGCACAACTGTGGCGAGGGCATCAGCTGGTCTTTAAACTAGCCGTGGATTTATCCCATTTGCAAGATTACGATGGGCCTATATTTAATTTTAATATTTCATAATTAAGAAACAAATCTCTTAGTTAACTTATGTTAATATTTCCATCAACACCTAGTGAGATTAATGGAAGAGCAACCCATATGGATCATCCACTGGATTTTTGATGTCGGGAGAATTCAATTTTATATTGAATTTCTTATCTTTTCAATGCTGCTCAAGTTTATTTCAGCACAAGTGTTAGGCTAGTTATAAAGTGCAGCTGCACCAAGCAGCACCTGTAGATTGGGAGGAATTCGGCCTAGTACTGGGATCCTATGTCACCATGACATAACCGCATATTAGTGCTGGGCAAAGATGGCATGTATTAAGTTACATGGCTTTTAGTTTTCGTCCCAATAAGCTTCAATCGGACACAACTAATTAGATGTTTCGAGGAAACACAGTGTCCTATTGTTATCAAATTGATCGTCGATGTCGGTGGAACAATATAGGGTTAATGCAGATAACTTGTTAATCAAATGAGAGTAGAAAGATCGGGTTTGATAGTGAAATCTTGTTCAATGTATTAGGTATAGTTGGATATGCAGCCACAAGTGGATGCAAAAAGTACCCAACTGGGCGGAAATATTCCGTTGACCTAATTCTCTATTGTAAAGCAGTATACAATCGACATGAATGCAAGGAACCACACATAACGAGGAGCATGCGTATACAACTATACCAGTTTCCCTTGCACTTACAATGCATTTTTATTGTGGGTAAAGACAATTCTTCCTCCCTCCACCGTGGTTTACAATTTGTGCCTCTGTACGGTTAGTAGGGTTAGTTCCGGTTATATAGTTGTAGCTGTACATTTATGTTTTCCATTTTAGATATCTCAGCAGGCCGATTGGAACAATAACCGAACCGTTTACACTTAAAAGAGTGTTGCAATTATGTCATTTGAAGACGTAGGATTGAGTCTGTATAGTAACAGCATGAAGTCAAGCCTCAAATAATATTTCCTAATCCAAACTCCTATGAAACTCTTACTCGTATACTGGGTAAAAATTAAATAATTAATTGCCTTAACTATTTTGCTCGTATGCTGCACTGTAATAAGGGTTAATGTAGATAGAGAGAATTTTCTTGCCTCCATGCTCCAGGATTCGAACTCCGGCCTCTGACTAAAGGAGGGCCAGTGCTCTAACCGACCGAGCTACAGAGTCTCTGGCAGAACGACCATGGATTTTCATCCAGGTTTAAAGGCATGGAGTCTTTCTCAATATTCAGGAAGCACAGGGACACTAAGTTGTTACAGTTGAAATATGTATATTTTCATCGAGAAATTACCTACAAATGTGTTTTATGATTGTATATATTGTGTGAGAGGACCAAATATACTCTGTTAAAAAAGTAGTTTAAAATAGCGTTTCTTGTGTACCATGGATGATAATGTTTCTCAAAGATTGTGGAATGGGGCAACTTGGCAAACTATACTAAAACACACACACGTTGTGGCGCGTTTCTTTGGTGTTTGGTGTTAAGCGACATGAAATATTCAGATTTTGACGAATGCAAATGAAACTTGGGGGAAATACTGGGGTGGTGATGGTCGAAAGTCGCAAGGCACATGAACGTCAGAGCACTATTTCCAATCTGCAAAAGACCGGTCCCGAAGTGGTAAACCTCGCAGTACAATTGCAGCGCAGGATCACTATACATCCGGGTCTATGAGTATCACTAAGTCTTGCGTCATTGAACTACCACAGCAATGAACACAGCTGGGCAAGTATCTGGTTTGAGACGGTTATCTGCACAAACAATTCGGAACCGACTTCGAGAAGCTGGTTTACGGGCTAGCAACACCAACGTTCGACGTTTACGCGCTCGCCGGTGCACGGATGTACAGGGCTGGAACTTGATAAACCGCGTCGCGAAAGTTAACAGATTCGGTGGAGGCAGCATCATGATGTGGGGGATGTCTTCTACACATGCAGAAGTGAACTGGTGGTTGTACAGGGCAACCCGATATGTCGGGATGCCGAATTATGCGCCCCTACATGCTTCCCATTATACGCTTCCGCAACTATCCCATACACTCAAAATGGGTTAGGATTCCACTTGCCGGATTCATTCAGTCTGCTAGCCTCCATTTACAGGAATAAATAAATTTTGGACCTCAATGTCTTCTCCTCTCTCACAACGACCCATTATAACATACAAGAGGAACAAAAACCTAAATGATCTACTGGTTTAGGCTAAAATTTCCTCTGTATCAGACAGGTTGTAACATTCATCCTCTTTAACAGACAAATTCTTTGGTTAATCTTTGATATACCAATTGGTTGGGGTAATTTATTCCTCACCCATGTCGAATACCTTGTTGGCTACAATTTGAGCAATACTTTATACTCCATATTAACGATTATTCTCTCCAGATGTCTATAGTTGACCCATAGCACAACTCGAGATTAAGTTTTTTATTAAGAAACTCGTCTGATGGAGTTTATCTAGAACATAAGATGATTCGTCGATTGTTATTATTCTACACCCCTATGCCAGTATAATTACCTTTTAGAAATATATTAATTAATATGCAGACATATTTTTCGTCATACAGACATTAATAAAAGTAAATAATAAGAATTTTTTAAATAACTTAACACGAATGAAAGTGTGGTTCGTAGCCTATGCCTGCGGTTTTTGTGTGGCTTGCAGGTTAGACTACATAGTGGGGCTCGTTTACAACAGGTGGTGAGTTTTTGACAATTGCGGTTTAACCTGGGGCTAGTATATCACAGTATATTCACCCCCAAGGTTTAACCTAGTTCTGAAGCCATATGTGTAAGTCAAGTTACAGGTCTAAAAGGATTCATGTTAAAAATAGTCTTTATTTACATACTAGAATGATTATATAGTAGCCATATTATAAAATCTAAATCGCGCGCTATCAAAGCGATGTTACCTGACAAGTGACATCATTAGAGTAAGGACAAACTTCATATAAAAACTTAAAAGCGGGGAAAATAAAACGGTTTTGGGCACAAGAATAGAAAGAACACGCCTTGAGGTAATAAATAATATTTATTAATAATTATTAATATGTAATAATTAATATTTATTACATAAAGGTGTGTTCTTTCTATTCTTGTCCCCAAAACCGTTTTATTTTCCCCTCTTTTAAGCTTTAATATCACACTTGGAATATTTTCAAAGCGTCAAGGTAATTTACAATTCTCCCCCAAACTGTATGCAGAATGATATTAATGTATACATGGGCCACTGGTGACCTCCGTGTACAAGACTTAATTATCTACCCCGGAAAATAACTTTGCTTTTTTTTTTATCATGAGGTGATGTTTACCTTTTAAATCACGAAAACAAAATAATTAAATATTTGAAAGAAAGGGTTTTCTTTTCTTGGTGGATTTCTGCTATTTTCTGATATGGATTTGTTGTTTTTTTGTTGTTTTTTTTTCTTACCATGGCGTAATGTTTTCCTTTTTAAACCACAAAAAGAAAATAATTAAATATTTGAAAGAAAGGGTTGTCTTTTCTTGATGGCTTTCTGCTATTTCTGGCTTACGTCAAGTGTGCCACAGAAGGAGGTTAACAGAAAAATAACACAATTCTATGGATTATGGATTTATTATTTCAGCAGAGTTTCTTGTAGACCTTAGCACTTATTTCACGATTAATGAAATTAATTAACCTTTAAAAAAGTGCTAGTTTGTGCAGTGAAACGTTGAAGTCCTTAGAACTGTGTTATGTTGATGCTATACA
Source organism: Mopalia muscosa (assembly GCA_031763545.1). Taxonomy (NCBI): domain Eukaryota; kingdom Metazoa; phylum Mollusca; class Polyplacophora; order Chitonida; family Mopaliidae; genus Mopalia; species Mopalia muscosa. The sequence continues at coordinate 6,369 of JARFOD010115302.1, forward strand.
GCTTTAGCAGCCACGACAGAGGTGTATAGTTAGGTCAAATTTGACATTAAAGCGATACTCCCGGCTGAAATCACTCCTATATTCCTTGAAAGGTTACCATTAAATATACTTAAATATGGTATCGTTTCTTGATTTCATAAAATAATCAGAGGGTTACAGATATATACCTTCCTACGACCACTGGCGGCTGACATTTTGGGCGTGGCCGGTTCTGTCCTGGCGTCATGCGACTAACACTCTTTTGTGTTACGGGTTAATAACATGTGTGAATAATGACCTATATAGGTGAACTGTCAAAGGTTTAAACAGTCGACTCTACAGGTCTCGTGACGTAGGCACTTTTTTTTAAATGAAAGATATTTGATTGGTTAATATTTTACCTCAAGCTATGTGCTACACAAGCCAATCATTGATCTTTACTGTATCATCTTGCTAGAAAACTGTATATAAATAAGAACTGTACAACTGTAGATCATATTTGCTTGAAAACGATGCCTGAATAGACATTGAAACGTTGCACCCTTAATAAACTAGAAGTTGTAATCCATAAAGCCTTGTGTAATGTTTAGTACATCATCTTCTAAATGCCTCTTAAACAAGTTATGGTTAATATTTGTGGAGCTCTTTTGCTTAATGATAAAAGTACCTAGACATGGCCGCGTGGATAAATTTGACCAGTTTGTGCATTACCCATTGTTTAAGACCCAAGTATAAAACTGATATAGCTCGATTAGAAATTAAGAGAGCATAATTGAACACAAGAAATGATGCCCGTTTTACCTATATGCATTATATAGAAGCACGGAGTATCGCTTTAACTATACAAGCAGGAGTTGTTTTCCCTCGGCTTTTAAAGAGTGCTTTTTCATTGCAGAGCACACGGCTACAACTCTCAATTGCTGCTGATGGGTTGTGGCATTTCCTATCCTCCCCGAAGGATCGGACACCACAGAAAAAAAAATCACAACGTCTGTTCAGAACCCCGTATTATGGAAGCTGGTTCAGGCCATGCATATACAACTAAGTTGGATGGTGAGGCGATTTGCGAAGTTGCGAAGTCCTGCTGCAGCAAAGTCGCGAAGTTATGCGCGATGTGGCTTCACAATCTCGTGCATCTCCTCGCTGTCTGACTAGGTTGTATAAGTTTGGCCTTAACCGGCTTTCATAGAGTATGGCAATTTTGTTTTTTCTTCGACCGAACCGTTTGATGTGTTGTTGCTGTTTTGATAAGTTAATAACTTCAGATTTTTTAAAATAAATTTTATACAGAAAAGTTAAAATTAATATATGCTACAACTATATATACCAGAAGATTCACAAAATAAAGCACACAAAAAAGATAGGTAATTTATGATTGACTCAAAGTTTCGGTTCATTGATCTAAATATTATGTCATTATAGGTGAGACCTGACTTAGGTCATCTGTCTTTTGTGTTAGACCCTAGCTGCTGCGTTACTTTCAGGATATACTATAGTCGTAACAAAATGTTAGGGCTTAATGACATCATCGAGGCACACTTGCATTATGTTCAGTTGATCTGTTGTTCCAGAAATCCACCAAAACCGCTCAGTAGGTGTGACCTCTACTTGCATGGTTATCTGTATCTTTATACCTATAATAGACCTACTGACGCAGACCAGCTGTTAGATTAATGTGCGCTGATCGTATTTCAGATATTACATTTTATCTAGTTGACCAATGGAACAGCTTAACATAAAAAGGATTAAAGGATCGGCAAACCGAGGGTAATGTGTCGGCGAACCGAGGGTAATATGTCGGCGAACCGAGGGTAATGTGTCGGCGAACCGAGGGTAATGTGTCCGCGAACCGAGGGTAGTGTGTCGGCGAACCGAGGGTAGTGTGTCGGCGAACCGAGGGTAATGTGTCGGCGAACCGAAGGTAATGTGTCGGCGAACCGAGGGTAATGTGTCGGAGGGTAGTGTGTCGGCGAACCGAGGGTAGTGTGTCGGCGAACCGAGGGTAATGTGTCTGCGAACCGAAGGTAAGGTGTCGGCGAACCGAGGGTAATGTGTCGGCGAACCGAGGGTAAAGTGTCGGCGAACCGAGGGTAATGTGTCGGCGAACCGAGGGTAGTGTTTCGGCGAACCGAGGGTAGTTTTTCGGCGAACCGAGGCTAATGTGTCGGCAAACCGAGGGTAATGTGTCGGCAAACCGAGGGTAATGTGTCGGCAAACCGAGGGTAATGTGTCGGTAAACCGATGGTAGTGTGTCGGCAAACTGAGTTAAACATGTATATTTCCAATTATTCATTCAAATCTACAGTGAACTGGGGCTTACCTTCTACACAGAAACAGTGAGTTTATGGAAAGTAACTTATGGAATGAAGGGACCGATTACACGACTCGTGAACTTGTTTATGCTGCGTACCAACTATCACGATTAGCCGCACGATTGAAATCGTCGTCTTAATCGTTGAATAATCATGGGGATTTTATCATATATTATCAGATCTTGTGGTCAGCGTGGTAATCGAGTTAATCGTAGGAATGTTTTGTACCGTTACAAAAATGTCTACTATCAACACGGTTGATATCGCATATGGCATCTAATCATGCTTACAAATCATGGTGATTGGGATCAACCTTGGACAAGCACCACGCTCTGTTGAGATGTGCTGCGATCTTCTGTCATCTGTCACGATCTGTGACGCTCTATCGTCATCAAAGGTTAAGCATGAGTTTTAGTGTTCACTCCAAACGTATCTACACGTACTCGATCGTCTCAATTCGGGGACTCTGATCGTGATGATCGTGTCACATCGAGACCCAATCGTGGACTCAATCGGGACAATCCTATTAGAACCTATATGACATAGTATCTGAACGGGAGACCAGATCATGTCACTTGAAATTGAACAATCGTGACCGCATCGCATGCAAGCGCAACAAATCATACAAGTACGTATCACCTGGTACCCGAACCTGACATTTCAGAGAAGTTCCACGATCAGCTACGAATGACCAATCTTCGCGTTCGTAACGGATCGGTTGACGGTGGGAACCTAGCATAAATGGTGTTCCGAGAGCAGGGTTGCGAGGGAGTTTCCTGTTAAGCCGATCAGGAAAAAAGCCGGTCCGTAGACACGGAAGAAAACCGGTCTTTTTGTTTGTTCCTCTTGAGTCCCTATAATCTTTATGAGTCTTCATTCTTCGAATCAACCCAAGCAACAGTCCTTAACTGAAAGACAATAACAGGCCCGTTTAAATTTAATAAAGCTTTATCTTCGATTAATTTAAAACTAATTTATGGTATGTTAGTCTTCATTGTTTTGCTCAATGAATACTGAGGCCAATGCATGGCTGCTTTTTCAAAATTAGGGGTCAACAGGTGAAACCAAATAAAAGCGAATTAATGTTTGTATCGTCTCTAATTGATTCATCCATAAGGTAAATATAGGTTGAATTATTCATGCGTTACAAAAGGTGTGAAATAAATTAACGTTTGTACGGTCACATCTTAAGCAGGTATAACTTTATCAGTATGCGTATATACATTAACGATAGCAACGCATGTATTACCATAGATAATGTATGCAAATCTGTCTCGGCTTTTTTTTTTATATGAAATAATAACGGCCGTTAGTAGCGTCAGTTCTATAAATAATTGTTTCTGCGTCAGATTTTTGCCACACTTGAAGTCTTCATGCCTCCATTTTGATTCTATCAGAACCATTAGTAACGATGGATTACAATAAGCCTTATCAGATTTGTAAGAATCGATGCATATAGTTGGTTACCGCTGTTTATATATTTTAAATAAACGACGGGAGAAAAATTCGCTTGTCTCCACCGGGAATCGAACCCGGGACCTTTGGAATATATATATTTATTGATCATTCTAATCGTTGTTAAATTATAAACTGTAACGCCCCCTTATTTTCGTTATTTTGGGACAATACTTTCTTAATTTGAACAGATTCTAGTTCAAGAAACTATGTAGGTTGAAACCTGCCCGGGAATCGAACCCACGACCCTCAGATTCAGCCACCGAATCGCCAGCAGTAAATGCCGGCAACCTAGACCACTCAAGCACCCTGCCTTCTACCAAGAAATAGAAAGTTAGTCAGCTTAAGTGTAGGTAGCGGACATTGACTACCACTCTGATGGAAGATTGACTCTGAGGGTCGTGGGTTCGATTTCCGAACAGGTTTTAGCCTGCAAAATTTCTTGACCTAGAATCTGTTCAAACTATAGTGTTATCCCAAAATAAAGAAACTCCTGTAAGTACTCACTGTCTTGAAGACACATAAATCATTCATTATATTAGCTGTTAGTCATTTTGAAGATGATTTCTATACAATGTGAGCGGTTAAAGGGAGTTTACTGTTTCCCGGTTGCTCTGGATCAGTTCTGAGGGGCAACACGAATTCGGTCTTTTGTGGCGTCTTTTTTTTTTGCGTCATGTGATTTTCCTATAGGTTTGTCTTTGATTTTTACAAATAATGTCGAGGATGGTTTCTTCATCAATTGGATGGGCACGTCGTTATATCAGTGAAATAACCTTAAGTATATGCATGGTGTTAAGCTCCAATCAAACAAACAACCTCGGGGTTATTTCACTTTCAGCTGCTGTAAAGCTGATTTTGTTAACTATTGAACCCTTCTTCCATAATATTCAAACACCTTTCGCAAATCGTTTTATAAAGTGTTTGTTACACACAAGCTTATTGACGTTTGCAATGTTATAGGCTGATGTTTATTTTATTTTCTTCAGGGATATTCAGCATATACAAAATATAAAATTAAAACAGTCCAGAAATCATAACGGTTTGCATATATTGTGTAGGCTAATAATTGAGAAATATTTCAACCTAGATAGTTTTTCCTATAAGCCCTATAGCAATGTGTAAAAAATAGTTTTACATAAATGTATATATTGTGGGTTTAAAAAACTAACCGGCGCCGATAAATCGTGTGTTTTACAAACAATTTGGCCTATATGTCTTCTCACCGCTTTGTTTTGCTAACGTGATTTTGAGATACCGTTTAGCGTAGATATATCGTGTGTTTGAAACACCGTTTTGTTTTCACGTATCGTTTGTTTGAAATACCGTTTTGTCTTGATATAGCGTTTGTTTGGAACACCGTTTGATCTAGATATCGTGTGTTTGAAAGAGTTTTTGATCTTCATATAGCATGCTTTTTAAACACTATTTGGTCTAGATATATTATATGTTAAACACGATAAATCTGTTCGGTTTAAATCCTAAATCGAGTGGTAACCGGTGTGAAAAAACTTTTTGTTTAGATATCACGTGAATTAGAAAAACAGTTTTGTCTAGAATTCGTGGGTTTGACAAATCATCTGTGGGTTATCGTGTATTCGAAAGCTCTCGTCCCATGCGCGCTCTTCCAATGCATGTTTATTTGAATTGCAAATCGTTCGGGTCTGTGACGTTTTCCGTCCTTATGAATAACGTAATTATTTGACCGGAGGGGTGACGCGTGCCTATTGTATCGACTTCTGCATGTCTCCATTAAGTTGGAGTTGAAGCTTGGTGATGCCTCATTACGAATTCACGCGTTTGTTGTCATGCAATTAATTGCTGTCTTGCGCTTACTTGTAAATAGCCATTGCAGCTTTAAGTCCAACACTATATGGATATTAAATGTATGCCTGCATCGCTAAGCTGTCAATCTGCAGTCTGACCTTCCGGGTAAACTCGCATGACTGAAGTATAAACAGCCTACTCATTGTCTCAGATTCGAAAACCTGGATTTTATACTTGGGCCGTCATTTTGAGATGGTGTTCTGCATTTTTTGGATGTTAAGACGACCTGTTTATATTAACTTGACGCTTTAATGCTCACCTTTAATTTGTGATTTTTTGATTATTAGATGTTTCACGCCCATCTTCTCTGGCCAAGAGTTTTATTCCGAGATGCATTGCTACCCGTAGCGGATCGAGCGCATATAATTAGAAGTACAGCTACGCTCTTGGACGGATAAAGTGGCCAAGTTTCAACCGCTGATAACAAAATGATGTCCTTTTTCGTCAACTCTTCTGTAACATTCACTGTTGACAATCGTCGTCTATTGTACAAGCAGTTCTCGTAACACAACATTTGATTGGTTGGGTAGAAGTTCCGCCGCAACCAATCAATCATTGACTGTAGTGTTTTGTTATATGCTCTCATCCCCCATGGGTTGTTATGCAGAGTATATATCTCGGATTAAATATCTTGGCTAGCGAAGATGATTCACGCCATGCTCAATGCTATTTTAATGATATTACGGCGGGGAAATATAGCCCGCAACACAAATCAAGGCCATATATACACGATGTGAAGAGAACTGTACATAGATGCTATGTTGGAATATCATGTGTTCTTCTACATATGATGGCTGAACACCAGAAAAGCACATTGCCCTTCACCAGACATCTTCGCGAGCCAATACTAAAACATGGGTGTATTAACCTTGGCACATTAGATACCTCTATCATGTTATCGGAGTCGAATAAGAGGTGCTGCAGGCAAGGCATGGGGGTAAAATGGTGACGATTTAAATAAAATATTGCAGTGTCAAGATGCTTGAAAGGAACTATCATAACAAACACATGTGGCTATTGTGTGGTAGAGCGTCGCCCATAGGCTGGGATTCCCATGATTTCGGGTGTATGCTGCCAATAGAAATCCAGCATATGAGGCTTGGTCAGAACATAACTAAACAGTTTTTTGTCGCACGGTAACTCTATAGCAGTGTATATATATAGAGATGTGTTCGGATGATGTTCGCCAGGGAACTACTGTCTCTTGTGTTAAGTGTTCGTTGATGTAATTGTAAGTTTAACGTGTCTTTTGCCTCGAAGTGTAGAATCTTGTTTTTCCCGAATTTCTGTACGTCGGATTACAATGTTTTATTTCACCACCAGAAACAAAGTACGAATACAGGTTCGATGGCCGGGAGATCAGCCAATGGATTATTTTATTTCAACATGCAAATAAAATTTGGCGAGGTCAACAAAAACATTTTTAAAAAGGCCTGAAATGCCTCGCCGGCCATATATTGTAAGTAAAGCAAGACGAAGCCTTTATATCATTCTATAATATATAGTCAGTTGTATAGATACCCTCTATATATACAACTGAATTTTGGGAAATTAGAACTAAAAAGGGTTTGAATATGGAATGATAGTCTCTCGTTCTGGTCTATACTTGACTTGCGTGTATAGGCCTACTTTGTCCAAAGATATATCGTTTCAAATGTATTTCTGAGCTGCAATAGGCCTATGTGCCTTTATTTATCAGGTCGATCGAATTTTGGCCATGGAAGTCTCCAAAACGTTCGCTTATTTTTAAAGGCTATAGGAAGATTCAATAAGCGTATAGCTGAATTGAACCCTTCCTTGTCCCAGATTGAAGAGGAGAGCATAACATCTTGGTGGTCCAAAAAGTAACCAGGATTTATGTGGTCACGATATATATTGTCTAGGAAAAATCTGGTCGCTCTTCAAATTCTGCTTATACCAGCGATCAGAAAAAAATACTACAAGGCTTTATACGGTCGACCTAATTGTTTGACCAGGAAAAACCTGGTCGGGCCTTCTATCTGATGAAGAGTGGCCAGGTTTTGGCTGGTTGGGGTTTGCGACCAGGTTTTGGCTGGTCGGGGCGACCAGGTTCTCTAACAGTGTACTTATACCCGGTGATTATAAGGCATTATTTATAGGGAAGCAATTTCTATACAATCACATTTTATATTGTAATTGAGCCTCTATGTTATCAGAGAATATGATAGTAGATAAAAGGCAAAATGTGCATCAACATTAATTAATTAACAAATGTGACTAAAATGGCACAATAATCAGAAAATTGTTTGATATTCAGACAGAGAAACTTTTTGACATCACAAAATTAACAAATTTTTTTTTGTCGTAAATTCCGATATTTTTCTATAGCGGATATATATTTCTGGAGCGCATACTATTTAAGAATTATGTACTTGATAGAAGCATATACTCTCAAAACCCTAGCTCAGCAAAACTATTCTGTTACAAACTTAACTTAATTGCTTACTGAAGGGAATAAATTCAGAGCTAATTTTAGGCAAAAGCCCCTAAGGCTCAGACGTAATCAATTCACCAAGATATCGACGGCAATTAAGGATAAAATATGCTAATCAGTCGATAATTAATTATGCGAGGATATGTATATAGTAGGTAGGTCCAACATCTGTGACATAAAATTACCCTAACAGTTTATATAATACAGTGAAGACAACTCGTTCCAGATCGCTTTCCGAATTCATGATAAACGCTGGGAGCACGTGCATTGCATCAAAGTATCGCCTCGAGGTACTCCAATCATTAGCTGCTATTCAATGCACGTGGGTGACGCCACTTTTTACATGCTGGTTTGAATACTCTACATACAAAGTAGGCGTTATCTGTTATCAACAAATGAATGATGCAGCAGTTGATTTCCATTATAAAGTTCATCAATTTCTTTGTTAAAGCTCTTTGAACGAGAAAAAAGAAAAATTTTAATATTTAACTCAAATCTAACGGTTAAGTTATTTTTGCAGCTGCATGTGAAATTACACAACTTATAGCAACTTTCTAAAAAAAAAAAAAAAAAGAACGAATGGTTGATATGTGTAGATAATATGTTTTCTTATTTTTAAAGAAATTTTACTCAATGACTTATGTGAAGGGGGGG
>JARFOD010115313.1:0-15048 GCA_031763545.1 Mopalia muscosa
CCACCCATCACAGCTACCCCCACCCATCAAAGCCACCCCACCCGTCACAGCCACCCCCATCCGTCACAGCCACCCCAACCAGTCACTCCCATGATCTATGGATTACAGGTAATCTTTGCCTAAAATGACAAATGAATCATTATTCACTCATAATCTGTGGTGAGATAGTGATACATTAACCATTGTCAGGGCAGAGCCATCATAAGGTAGGGGAGACAGTGGGGTGGGGGTGGGGAGGAGGGGCAAGATGGGTTCCATTAATTTGGGCTAGCATCTTTTTGACTTAACTCTTGTTTTCAAATTTGATTTTAAGTCAGAAGGACAGCCTTCCTCCAACACAACCAGCCTCTACACCTTTCAAACTCTCGTCCATCCTTAAATTTCAAAAGTATAGCAGATCTCTTCTTGATCTGACTGCCTCGACTATACAAGTAGATGACACAGAGAATTAATCTCATCCAATTTCCTCAAAAACATCCCTATGGAACTGCAATGTGGGCCAGCAGAAGAGGGGTGGGCTAGCCTTTGAATGAAAACACATGGTACCACAAAACAGCTGGGTGCCAACTTAAGGGCCACAAATGGGAGCAGATTTAGCCCACTTTCTGGCACACTTATTCAAAAATTCTAAACATACCATAGAGTATGGAGGGGCTTTCAATGATGTTTTGCAAGTAACAGCCTACTAATCTGAGCCTACAAGAAACGGAAGCAAACAGACAAACCTAAAAAACAAAGCAAAGTAGAAGTAAAAATAAAAAATATGTCCAACTACAAACTAAGCACACCTTTCAATTCCTTCTAAGCAATATTGCTGTTATAATGGAGTGTTTCACCGAATGATTGGTGTTTTGTGCCATGCTAGAGGGTTATTTAAGGTGTTTACTGTGTAGAAGATAACCTTCCCCCAGTGTTTACTGGAGCAAAGATAGCCTGGGGTTGATTAATTTCTGACCCTCACCCCTTTAACAAAAAGCCCAGGCATGTTACCCTTATAACCCAGGGTGGGAATAATCTTACACTACAACAGGGTCACAATTCTGACGAGGGGATTATATTTGTGCATCTTCAAAAAATGATCAATATTCCAGCCAATGTGAGGAACCTTTGCGGGACTGTATTTCCAACAAGAAATTGGTCACAATGGTGTGTCTTTGACAGAATGGAGATGAAGCATCACATCACAATTTCTGACACAACTGTTTCAACAAGATAAACAAGATCAGTCTACTTTACTTATTTAAGATTGTTTATTTATTTTGTAGGAGTTCTAAAATCTGAAAGATATTTTACTTGTATTACTTTGGTGGAGAACCGAGAGAAAATCCTGCAAACAAAAAATCTACCAAAAAAATTGCGATATCTGAAACCCTCCAGAACATTGCAGTAAGCAGCTGGACTTAGATGTTTCTGGAGGTTAGTTGGTTCATGGGTTGTCACTGAACTTTAACATTTTGTTTGATTTGTGTATGATATATTAATAATGTTAACAAGTTAATTTCAGAATGATGCCATCCTTTGTGAGATGGGCATGATGGTATAGTATGGTGTCCTCTTGACTAAAAGTCAGCGGCAGTACATACAAATCTGATCTTCAGTTCTCCTCACATTCTTTAAAGTCTGCATACTTTGGGGAAATACATGTAATGTCAAGCTTGTTCTATAAAATGTTAAAAATGTTAAGTTTTGAAACCTAACATTCTTGTCATGTCAAAATTCTTAAGATTTCTACAAAATTTTGGACAAATATGTGTCTAACATTTTTCAAAGGATGATTTCAAGATAGTTTAAAAATGTGAAGTTTTATCTTAAATATAATCACAACTGGACTTAGCTAAGAAATAATACGATAGAGGGGAATGGAGTAAGAGCTAATAAACTCACTTTTGAACATTTCCATGTTGTTGAACATTTCCATGTTCAAAGAGAAACATCAAAAAATGAAGCACAAATAAACAATATTGAAGCAAAATATACTTTTTCGTAAATCAAATTTAATAATTTGGGAACTTCATGCAATTTTCGCTATTAAATGTTTATTGTTTTATCAAATAGACATACTGTATGTCTAGGAAGGAAATCTTTTTTTGTATTTTTAAATTCTTGATGATAACTCTGTGAACTTCATACGAAGTATTGATGAGTGTTAACAGGGAAGGTTGAGGCATATCTCATGACAGAAGTGATGTCCTACTGAGACGGAAAGAATAACAGAGTAAATGCCAAGCCCTCTTCCTCCAGGCATTGTCTGCTAGTGATGACCCTATGGGGTAAGTCTTGTAACCATAGTAACAGCCCCGCAGCTGCCCCTTGACATTTACCGCAACAAACCAAAGAAGATTACCAGCTGCTTGCGGTTCCACGACTGACATAACTTTATTCCCGAAATCTGGAATGGGTGGAAACTTAGCACGGATTGTGGGTCTTCCATTATTTGAGGAAAAATGTCATAATGAGCATAATGACAAGTTTAAAAATTCATTTATAGCTTGAAATACTTTAAAAAGTATTACACTGTTTTTTTTTTTGCTTGAGTTTAACGCCATACTTAAGGTTATTTCACTCACATACTGGTGTGCCAGCCAAATAGGTGAAAGAATCCTCCCCTGACAATAAACGAAAACATATCCTGACAAATGCAGGACACTCACAGGACAATACAAAGACTTCACAAACATATCGGCTTCCTGTTCCTCTTTAGCTTTGAAGGCAACAGGAAGCCCCCTTCAACCACCCATGTAAACTATTGTACAAGAAATATCGACATGAACACAGCAATAAAATGTGAAGTGTTTTGTTTTGTCCTGAAAAACAAGTACTACCATTGCTGAGATAAGCCATACCAGAGGGCTCAACTAATTTGATAACCTTATTCCCTAAACAAGAAGGGGAGTGAATAGACTTGACCTTTTCATGTTATGTAAGACATGGCCACAGTTTGAAAACCCAACAGCACTGGCCTTTTCAAGAGTGAACATGATGAACAGACATGCCTGCAAGGCTTGCACTAGGATGTGCTCATAATGCATCGAGCAGTCTCTTGATATCTCTATCGAAAACAGTGGGCATATCGAGTAATACTTAACGCACAATCAGATTAATTTTCCAACAGCTCTTGACACTCAGCAGTCTACTTCCTGCCTCCCAGACAAAACTTTTACCCTTAACCCTTTTTGTCTTAGAAACTGATCTATTGTTGTTCATTGGCGGCATTCCAAATGTTGCCCAGATCTAAGGAGTTCAGACGTAAATCATCGTAAACACAGTCAACTTGACCTGCCAGTAATATATTTTTTTACGCGGTACTTATTGTCTTCATCATGGCTGGATTAAAGCTGAAATCAAAGACTTAGACCGAACCAGATTCTCAGAGAACAGTCTATTTAAATGGCCCATGTTCAGAGACATCTGTTTAACAGCCCGTACACCCAGAAAGAAATTTGAACACGACAAAATGAAAATGACGGGATGATGTTGCAAATTGATTTCATTGAACTGGAGCAGATTCTGGGACGCTTCTGTCCCCATGGTACTCAGTTTCTTTTACCATCACGTCACACTATGCTGATGATTCTGTAGTCTTTGATAGCACACCACTGTCATATCAGTGAAATACATTTGAGCACGGTGCTGAAAACCAATCAATTCATCAAGGTAAAACGTATCCATATCCTGTGGCAGCAGCAACATTTTTATTATAGCAGCCCAAGTTTTGTCCAAAGTAAACAACTGAACATAAATCTGACATGTGTTGCCTACAAATGCACATGTCTGCATATGTTCTCAATACGCAGCACATCAAAGCTGACAATCCAGTTACAATATAAACACAAACATATCTCTCAACTCAAACACGGATGTATTTACACTCTAATGGGGAAATTATCCTGAACCAATTAAGATAAAATACTGCTGAATTAGATTTAACTTTTCCAAATTCTTTTGTTTATACATTAAGATAATGTCCATAGATTTGGACTGACTCACAAAATTAAAATTATGTGAAATTTACAATAATATTCCAAAAATCTCTCACAATAAATTTCATTATTTTATATGTTTTTAGCGTAGAGAATTTTGTCTTTATGTTTAGCAGGGAAAGTGCTTAAACCATCTGATCTGTAGTTAGTTTTACTCTAACTTCTACACATTTTATTACACTATAAGATTATTGTTAGGATTCTCGGATTTGAAATCTCTTCAGCATTAAATAATCATATAAACTAGAATTACCCTGAGTGTCGGTGAGAAATGTCTTTTATTTAAAATAAAAAAGAAACTTTACAATCAGAAAAAAGTTTGACATTAATATTTTGCACAACCCTGTGAAACTAAATGGAAACTTCTGAGAGTCACCTGTGTCTCAACTCATTTATTTTAATTAAGGATTTAGCCATAAAGTTAAGAGGAAGATTTCTTATCCAAATTGTAACCTCTGTAGCTGACCCTTGGTTTATTTTCAAAGGTCAGAAAGTAAAGGGAGCTCTATGACATAACAGATAGGTAGCAATTACAACAGTGTTGATAAAAGGAATGTTAAAGATGGCAGGCTGATTAGGTTTTAATGGAGGACCAAAGCAATAGCTGTCAAGAGCATGTCATTAAGTGACAGATCATTTTAGATACCAATTAGAGAAACTTAATCAAATATTATCTCTTCTTACATGGGCCTTGGTGAAACCAAACCTTCTGTTACCGTAAATGAAATGGCTTCAACAGAATTGTACATGTAGGTCTTTTACATGAATTACTGTTCACCAATAAAAGTTTGTTTAAATAATTTTTTTTTAATAACAAGCTGTGAGACCAGTCAGCACTACATACTATCTCTATTCCACCTGCTACATTATATTTGATGAAAACACATAAATACTTCAGGTTCAGGAGAGAAAACAGCTCAGATGGCTTTCTAGTAAAGTCTTCCAGGATCTTATCTTAAATTCATCAGACAGAAATCAGGGTTTTCTACCCACCTTCAGCTTGAACATAGACATTATGTAAACAGTTATACATGTACCTGGCCATTTATTTTGGCTAATATTATCTTGGGTGCCCATACACTTTCTGGAACCAAATTGACACTAAAAACCCCTCTACTGGTGTCAACACAGAGAAAGTAAGTTTCCCTGTTCCACAATTACTCAGAATTCTAAATGTCAGTCATAAAAATTTCATGTGTCAAAAAACAGTTGGTATTCAAGTTGATAGTACTACCCGGTTTGTTACTTAAGGTAAAAACAGTGTGAATGGCTTTCTTGGGTCATGGACTTTTTATGACAAGGCATCCAAATAAACACAGTTAGTTTGTACCAAACTTCTTCTAATTAATCACCAAACAGAACTGAAAACACTATTCCAGGATGAGTGTTATTTATTCCATCAAACACAGATGACCAGGATCTATTTATACACCTGATATAAACATATCCATGTACCCATATACTATAAATGTACAGATATCTGAGATAATTAATTGCCCATTAGATATCAAATAATCATAAAAGAATGATAATTAAATAGTTACATTTTCCTATTGCCCGGGTGCTATCAGAGCTAACGGGCAATGCAAAGCAAATTTGTTTTGATCAGGGGCTTAGCGAGAAATTAAAAGTACGGTGCCCAAATGGTCCTTTTACTTCACTTTTTGAAATAACTGGGTGTCCAATTTTTATCAGATTCCCTATCTCCTGCATGTTAAAGTTTCTTTAAAAAGGGTGTCCATTTGGACGGTTGATGGCCACCCCTCTGCCTACACCCTTAAATTTGATGCAGTGCATCCTATAATGTCAGTGGTGCACAGGTGATTTCCTTCCACCAATTCGCAGACAAACTTAACATGAGTGAAATTACTCTAAGTTCAGCAGCAAACCTTTAGGTAACAAACAAAACACTACACTGATGAAGCAATAACAAGGGTTTTCCAATTTAAACTGATAAGACAAGGAATATTTTCTGAGAGGAAATCAACTAATGGTTTATTTATTGGCTGAGTTTGTGTGAAGAGGACCACCCTTTAGGATCAAACCGTCTTAAATACAAAAAAATTACACCTTCAAACCTTAATTATTGGGACCCGCAAATCTACGGTTTATTTGAAACTGTCATTGAGATTGTTCTAGACAAACTACCAAATAAACAGCCTAACAAACAATTACTTAATCTTTCATCTTAAAATGACCACAACCGTGACACTTCTGGGCGAAAATCATTTGTTTATTAATTAGGAAAAACAGACTTTATTTTTGTTTGTTTTTTTTACCTGGAACAATAACATTCCCCTGTTGAAAGCAAGGGTAATTAAAAACAGGGCTGACGTTTTGAGGGATAATCAGCCATAAACAAAGATGCTTTTGCTTTTGGTTCATCTGTTGCTTCTTTTTACTTATCAGTTATGTAGCCCCAGTAGGGCATTTAGACCAAAGTCTTAATTGTAACAACGTAATGTCACACAGCTTATTTGGCACCACAAACACTTTATATATTTAACACAACTGAAATAATGGAAATTTGTTAACAAAGAAGTTAGTTTTTTAAAAAAAGAAATTTTTAAAAAGTTTACAAGCAATTTTTTGGATGTAAATAAAATGGAGGGAAAAACGAAAGTAAAACAAGTTTTTACAATACTTTTAGGTAAATTGTGACTGTATGAAAAGGATATTTTAATCAAACATTCTGAAAAACCTACCTTGCATTTCCGTAACATGTACACGTATATATTATGCTTTATAGAAAAAAGGACTGATAGAACAATAAAACTGCTAATAATCTAGACAAAATGTCAATATACTTTAATTTAACATGAAAAAACATCTCTGTCTTTTAAGAGAAACAGTCTCTCGAATCATTTAATAGCATTACTAGTTTGAATTGTCATGGCGTTACTGACTGTTTTTGTTGAAAATTTAGTTTACCTCCACCAGGATTCAGACTAACATACATGGTACTGTACAATATATATAAACATATTTTTAAAGCCAAACTGAAACACATATTTTTATTAGAGTCTTGGTCTTTTGATCTGTTGATCTTGTATTTAATACATGTAAATAAAGAAAGATGAAGTCACCAGTTCATGGGTTTTATTTGAAGTATGATATTAATTGCTGCCTTTCAACTATGAAGTTGTGAAGTTTTAATAATAATCAAAATTATCAAAAGTACATGGTTCCGTTGCTCCGGGGTTAGCCGGTTGGACTGCTGGAGCTCCTGTAGTGTGAGGGAGTCAGAGAATTACCTCTGGCCATCCTAAATTTTTTTGTTTACTAGGTTTTCTATAATGTTAGTAAGGCAAAGTGAAAATTCTTCAATCCTTCCTCGCCCCGTGAGGGAGCGGGTTGACCATGGCCCTGCAGAATACTCCCTCTGCTTCCTTAGTCAATCGTAAGAGGCGAGAAAAGAGGTTGCTTTCTGTTGCCCTGGTGTTCTCAGAGCTAAAGGGTAACGGGAAGCAGAATTGTTTGTGATGTTCTGTATTTTTGTCCGTCGTCATATAAGTAAAACACCAATCAAACAAACAAACAAACTAATGTTATATATCTATTTATCTTTCTCCAGGTTTGAATCTAACGAATTCTCTATGTCAGAACACGGTGGGACACATTTAGACTCACCGGCTCACTTTGGGAAGGGAAAGTGGCGCGTGCATGAAATCCCTCTGGCAAATCTGATTGGTCCTGGTGTAATCATCGACATCACTGCACGTGCTAAAAATAACCCGGATGCTCAGGTGGAGATTGCAGACTTATTAAAATGGGAAGAGGTCAATGGAGAAATTCCAGACAAAGGCATTGTGTTGATGCGCTCGGGGTGGTCAGCGAAATGGACAAATGCATCTGCAATTTATGGAACCCAGAGCGTGAATGACAGCAGCACGTTTCACTTCCCCGGTTTTAATCCTGAAGCTACAAAATGGCTGGTTGATAACCGGAACCATATTAACGCTATAGGAGTCGACACACCTTCCGTGGATTACG
The DNA here is from genome assembly GCA_031763545.1 of Mopalia muscosa. Taxonomy (NCBI): domain Eukaryota; kingdom Metazoa; phylum Mollusca; class Polyplacophora; order Chitonida; family Mopaliidae; genus Mopalia; species Mopalia muscosa. Next base: position 7,974 of record JARFOD010115313.1, read on the forward strand.
GACAGTCCACAGACTTTCAAACCCATGTGTTAGTTTCAAGCTCTAACATAATAGGGTTGGAAAACGTGGCAAATTTGGAAAGTCTCCCAATAGCCGGTTCTACAATATTCGCTATGCCTTTAAAGCTTTATGACGGAAGTGGTTCGCCAATCAGAATATTTGCCATGACCCAGTTTCCACTTGTTTGCTCTGCTTCGATCGCTCAGCATCACTTCCTTGTCTTTGCGCTACCAGTTGTTTTGCTTTTCTTGGTATATTTTGAATAATTTATCGTTTTAATTCTTTGTTTAAGAAAACTTTTGTCACCGAGGTTTGAACATGAACATTGGAGACTTAGTTAGAGTCATTATAGTTTAACCTTATTTTTGGGAAGTTAAAACTTGGTAGAATTTTAATCGACTTGAATGGATTTAAATTTCTCTCCAATGTCAAACGTTACTCATCACAAATATCATTAGAAGTACCGCACATAAATAAGATATATTTTCATTACGATCTCGTCTGTTTCTACTGTGTCCTATTTCTATCCTCAAACCGCGAGAGGACTGAGCTCCTTAGACTCGTTCAGGCCTACTCTATTTTATTCATTTTCGATTTCTTTCTATAAATAATTTTCACTGACATGCAACTGAAATGTTTAACAAAACGTCTCGATTATCAATCTTGAACAAAGCACCTTGATGGAAAGAGTGTCCTGTTGCCCTGGTGCTGTCGGAGTTGAGGGGCAAGTAATTAAGTCAGATATGTTTGTTATGAGTCAGTACATTTGTATTCCCGTGAGAATTTGTACAGTAGACGAGACTAAGTTCTCGTGAGAGTTCCTTTAGTGGACGAGACAAAGACCCCTCTCATATGCATGCATGCAAGGATATTTGCATAATTATCACCGCCAGGCGTGACTGCGTAAAAAAGCAAAGAAGTCTTACCTTATATTTCGTCCTGAATGGTGGATGCGCTGTTACCACCAATAGGGCCCCTAAGTCACGTCACGTGATTAGGGATACTTCGCCTAATACACTCCATTTCCACACCCAAGTTAAAAAGATGCCAAATCTCCCTTCCAATCCTATATCATCTACACGTTAAAGCAACATAACATAAGGCTCTGCAACATCGGTATTCACAACACAAGCGGCCGAATTTGAGCGCTGTTACCGGAAAAGACTGAGTCTTATGTTCTCTATGTCTCCTAGACTGTAGGCCTTTCGATGGACCGGTACACAGTGATCATTTGAAGAGCATATATATAATACTCATCATTTTGAAAAGTACATTGTTAGATTTATTTGCTTATATTATTGGGTTTTAAACCGCGTTGAAATATATGCCATTAATCTGAGCTGCCATAATGTATCGTACTGCCGGCGGGGAGGAGCTGAGAAGGCGGGGATTAGCAGAGGAAGTCACATGATTGGGGTAGTCACCTGCTCACTTCAAGTGTCAACATCTCGGCATACAATGTGTTCTACTTGATGTTTGTTTTATGTCTTGTCATGCACTGCCCCATATCATATGGATACATTGTTACGAGATGTGTACAAGACCTCTTAAGAGCGAAAAAAAAAACGAACCAATGCACCGTACCATTGACAACACATGTGTTCCTTAAGGATACTCTAACCCCATAGAGAGTGTTTTTACATTAAGCCATTTTACGTCAAAACTAGTGTGAATTGTGCAACACATGTATATGTATTCTGAATCGCTTCAACTGTTCAATTTTACATCAACGTATAACACATTATATGAACAAAAAAAATCCGTTTTCTAGCGATACAAGTAGAATGCAGAGATGTTACCAGTTGATGATGTGAAAAGATCTTCATTGCAGATTCACCAACACATGATCTCCCTTTATTACAGTTAATCTCTGAATCAATCTTCAAATATTCCAGTCCATAATGGTTAGTCGGACGTCAATCGTATTTCCGAGGTAGTTAATGGAAGGGTAAAAAGAAATTGTGTGGTTGATTATGTAGGTATGAATTTACATGTTCAATGCAGACAAATATAGTGGCCATCGATAACAAACCCTTTTCTTTATTCAATCCTGATCAACCTTATGAGACACATTTGCGTTCCTTTTACCAAAGCTGCTAAATATGGTATAACACCCTAATGGTCTGTTAAGGGAGTCCAGCGTAGTTCTAACCGTGGAGTATCCAGTACCCCCCACGTTCTAACTACAATTTTCAATAAACAATACAGCCACGGTACCGGTTTATTGATAGCGTGTACACTTACTAATCCTGCTCCGATATACCATTCACCGGATTGAGTCCGCCTGTTGACAATCAGGTATATGAGCGAGTCACGAGGTTTTTGTTCGGTTTTTCCACCGTAATAAGGAAAGGTGCCATGTGGACAATGCGTCGTCATATAACCGTTAATCCTCTCAAGTTACCGGTACCTAATTGATCGTCATCACACCGCTGTTGAAAAAAATGTAGTCAAGTTTTATCATCAAAGTTAATGGTCGTCTAATTCAAATTTTATTATCGGATCTGCTGTAGGATAAAGATCACTATCTCATTTTTTATTCAATAGGCCATAATAAAAAAAAATTATCTGAGGGGGACTGGGGTATCCTTTTGGACTGGTATGACACCTGTGTATAGCTTGTATATTCCTCATCACAAGCAAACTGAGTCAGATTTCAAGTGTGATTTAAATCTGTGATTACCCATGCATTTGGGTGACACGAATGGATTCCCAATTACATGTGTCAATTCACAATGTCTACTACTTTTTTTCGCCCTTGAACCGCCAATGTTAGGGTTCCGGAACCGGAAAGGGTTTCCTGATAACGAACCGTAAAGGCTTCCATTATTTTAGAAGTGTATAGATGTCGACACATTGGCAAATATACATGAATGTTTTATATAAATTAATAAGTCTGAATTCATTTTTTTTTTTTTATTATTATTTAAACTGACTGGCCTCTTCAAGCCCACCATAAATATATGTTTATCAAACGACCTATGGTCGGAATATGTATAACGTACATTATTATTTACTATTGCTCAAAGATCAACCATAAAACATCGAACCGCAATCGAACATCTGAAACAATTAAAAACTATTATTTGTAACACCCGTGTGTGTTGAGCTTGTATTTTGTATCTATCTTTTGTCTAGTGTGACTACTGTAGCTCTAATCTGACAGGTACATACTGACACACAAGCCGCCAGACAGGTTAATGAGTGAGTGCTATATTATTTGATTAAATCACACTTCATACCAATCAAACTGACAGCCTGATTTCAAATGGGGTTCACATGTCGGATTATCTATGCATCGGGGTGACACGAATCAATTCCAAACTCAAACTGTCAATTCAGACAACTTGCTGATTTATTATTTCGTCTAATGCCCTTTCATGATTGACCCTGTCTTAATTGATTAATGAATATATCAAATGAAGACTCAATTATTTTAATTTAATTACTATATCACAAGCGTAATTAAGGATTATTCAAAATAGTAAAGATAGCTGTATCAAAAAAACCAAGCCATGGTCACTCAGCTTCGGAATTTGCACATTTTGAAAAACCAACAGTTTGTTCTCATCATAAAACCGGGATGGTTGCTATCAGTTTAAACAATGTTTTTGCTTCTAGAGAAGAAAGGGAAACAGGAATGGCGAACCGACTTAACCTGTATACACACGCCGTTCCTATAGCTAGACTGTTACATATTATAGCGCAAATAGTCTAAATACTGCTGGATAAATTCAACTATTAACCCATATACATTATTCTTTCAGGAAACATAACAATGTATTGACAACGAACTCAATGACCCTGTCACCCAAACACGAGAACGTTATCAACTCTTAAAATCTCTGCAAATATTGCCTTCACTTCAATCTTTCCTTTTGACAGTCCTATCATGCGTATATAACTCATCAATTTAATAGTTCAGTAAACTGGTCTTAGAAAAGACTTTGTCATGAATTGTTTAAAATCCAGTTTGCGTTCATAAATATGTTTTGATGGGTTATTTTATTTATCGATCTGTATATTTCTACGACATCTCGTAGCGTTTTGTGTTTGCAGGTTAAAACAGTTGTGTAAAAAATACAATGTGAAAATGACTCAAATATGACATACAAACAACAGCACAAGCGGAACAGGGGAGATCATTCCCATTGTCAAAGGCAGTTCTCTCCCCTGTTAACTACATATTTCTTCCGGAGAATAATCTAAATTCCAATCATCTGGCGCAAGGCGAATATTATGATCTGTTTTGTCATCCTCTGATATGGTGTGTTGTGTTGCTTGTTTTATTTGTTCTGCACCGGGAAATATTTTTTGGTGGAGTATTTGGTATTGATGTGAAGTAATTGTGTGGAGGTTTCGGATCAGTGTCATATTATAGCTTAAATATGTGACAATGAATCTAATTATCACCATTTGATGGGGAGTGATGCAGCTGTTGCTCACATTCTCAACAGTTATGCCCTATCGAGATTTTATGGGGAAATCCAAAATGACCGATGCGGGTATTTGCCGGGCCCAATGGAAGTTTGGGAGGGAGCTGTGGAGCCAAACCTTAACATTGCGGCTTGTGACAAATTTATAACGGCCTTGTGCCTTCTAAAGAGGCTATAGAGTATCGCGTTATTTCAAAAATTTCCAATTATTTCCCCAAAAATCTGTTTCCACATTTCTTGTTCTGTGGTCTTTCTTTTGACCATAACATATTCTCAACACTTTTATGTGACTGAAAACCGTCGATCTTAATCTCTCCGATTAACATATTTGTATCAACTCTAGCACAAGCTACGTCTTAGCAATTTCAATTTACTCCCATCTTCGTCTGACAGAAACGAAACAGAACATTGAATATAAGTCACAGACACACATTTTGTCATCGAACTGTTGGTACGATGGCTATTTAAATGTTATAGATTGCGAACCTCTATATATTAAACAGTAAGAGTGCAACACTGAAGACATTATTGTCTTCGAAAGGTTTAGAAAGATTGATATTTAAATGTTATAGACAAAATATTGTATATTAAAAGTAACAGTGCAACATGGAAGAATTTCTTTCAGAGGATATGGTTGGCCCTGAAAAGGGCCGTTGGAAATGATCACGTCAATTGACATTATGCACGTTCTCCTCGAATACGTCTGGCCAGTTGGATGTCCTTGGGCATAATGTTGACTCTCTTGGCATGGATGGCACACAGGTTGGTGTCCTCGAACAGACCGACCAAGTAAGATTTGCTGGCCTCTTGAAGAGCTATGACGGATGAGCTCTGGAAACGAAGATCTGTTTTGAAATCCTGGGCGATTTCACGAACTAGTCTCTGGAAGGGGAGTTTACGAATGAGAAGTTCGGTGGATTTCTGGTAACGACGGATCTCACGGAGAGCAACTGTTCCTGGCCTGTATCTGTGTGGTTTCTTCACTCCTCCGGTAGCTGGGGCGCTTTTTCTGACTGCCTTTGTGGCCAGCTGTTTCCGGGGCGCCTTTCCTCCTGTAGATTTACGAGCAGTTTGCTTGGTACGAGCCATTTCGATCGCTTCTTTCTGACAATCTTAGGCGAAAGCCGAGATCAGAATGTGAATGTAGTAATTAGCTAGCTATCGACAACTATTTATCCCAAAATATCGCTGCTGGAGATTTGGCTTGAATAGAGGTCCCACTGAGTTCCTTTCCCCTTATTGGCCCACTCACCGACAGGCACATTTTGACAAAGGGCTTAAATGTTGAGAAAGGTCGCTATTCAAACACACAAAAGAGCTCGGCGTGTAAAAAGGGTCCATCGGTGGCAATATAAGACGAGAACCACTTTTTATTATGGTGCCCGGCCTACAACAAGTTACGTCATCAAAATTTTGCCAAATATTATTTGTCTTGGCCATCCTAGCATAAATTAAATAAGTTAATTGTTCCGCAGAACCTTAAATCATTTAAATTATTATGTAAATTTATTTCAACTGCACTAGATTAAGATGTTCACTACCAGATGTTTATTAGATCTGCATATGTAACACATTTTTATGTTGCTTTTTTATATATTGGGAGAGAAGCCTACTCGGCTTATCCTGCAATAAACAAACTTGAAAACTTGAAACTTGAAAAACTGGATTATAAATATAAAATATCTTTTAAATATAGGGACATTTATTCAGTTTTATTACTTCCAAAACACCTTCGATAGCCTTAGTAGGTCTATATATTGCTCATTTTCAGATGATTAAGTGCGTCATTAAATATTATGAGGTCAATCACATTTTACATAGCAATTTACTTAGCATTCTCATCATATAGCGATGTTACAAAACATATATTATGTAAATATGAACTGCTTTTTGTAAATTTCCGAAATCATATGTACTGAATTTGCTGTCAACTGATAATCCTGTTTAATTTCAAACAAAAATACCTGTTTAGAAAACGGGTTTAAAGTTCTAATATTATCAGCCTGATACCATTAAGGCGTAATTTAGTTATACAGTTGTCATATGGGTATTATAATACGAGGGTATATAATACCAGTACCGCTCTTCATCAAAACACGATCAAATATTACTCTAGGCTAACTGCGAATTCTCCTCGAAAAAAAATCAGTGATTTACAAAAGAACGTGGCTGTGTCATTTGTTGTATTGTACTTTCTGTAGCTGGAAACATGTCTTGCTGTTTTAATCTACAAAGGTTTACTTGAATTTGTAATTATAAGATCGGAATATGTATAAAATACATCATTATTTATTATAACCCAAAAATCAACCATAAAACGCCAAACAGCTTTAAGATAGTCGACATAATTAAAAACTGAGATGACACCTGTTGAGCCTTCATTTAGTACATCATGGCTCTGTCTGACTCACACGTCAGACGATATCCAAACATCCTTTGAAAATTGCTGTGATGACGTTTACAAGATATACTTATAACCGTGCATTTTTGGAACAGTGTTTGTGTACAGGCTGAGTCGGTTAGCCTTTCCTGTTTACTTTTCTTTTCTGAAATTAACTAATATTGCTGAGAATATTAATAATGACTCGGCCATATCATGACAAAGTATTGCCAAAATTCGAACGAAGATATACCATAGC
>JARFOD010115324.1:0-15046 GCA_031763545.1 Mopalia muscosa
CAAAAAAAAAAAACGGACTAAAACACGCACGGTGGGTTGTGACCCGGGCTTTACGGACAGGAGTCCGTCAGTCGCTCAGCAGGTATATGTGTAAGCAACACTATGTGACGCCGGCAATCGCTGATGTGATTTTTACGAAGTTCCGCCCTGTTAATTTTCCATCGTATTTAATTAAGGAAAAGTGTGAAATGGACAATCCTTCTTCATATAAGCGACATACCGAAAAGTACGGTGTTGAACCCAAATTAAACAAATAAACAAGCATAAAAGCAACCATAACTGGCAAGAATTTTATAAGCTAAACATGGGGTGTAAATAATTCCAATGGTATAGCAACATATCAGTCTCAACTGTTACGATTCCACAGTGTTTCACAACTAATTAGCTCACGGCGTGTTTAATGGCGTTTTAAACAGGAAATGAGTCTCTCAAATATCCGCTTTTCTTTCCAACATGCGAGTTTGTATATATTGTCATTTTTGATGATGGACCTTGTACAGCGGGCCCTTTATGTCGGTTCATTTTGATTACATCGAATTTAGAGTTGTCATTTTATTTCACGACAATGTCTCTAAATTTACATGTAGTAAACGAAAATAATTCTATTCTGCTAAAATATACTGTTTATAACTTTCACTTTTTTCTCGCAATGGTATGAAATGTACGAGTGTGAATGCCACAAACGGGTCCAGTTTGGTGAACAAGATTGTACGGTTGTTACCCTTCGAACAAATGATCACTCTTAAGGGGTAACGAAAAACAAGGATTGTCCCGAATTTTTACACAGTTAGGAGCGAGTTTTGACAAATGAGAGTTGTTCCTAACTTTAAAAGAGGACGTAAATTCCTAAATCAAATATTAAGGTGCCTTAAGCCTGAATCCGTACACCGGGCATGAGGCCACATCTAGCAGGTGCGACTTACCGAATGAGACGCCACTTAACGTACATCATATAACATTTTGAGTAGGCCTAACAGAGATCAGTGTTACTTAGCGGGCACCTAACGAGATCGAGTGTACTTCATGACACAACTACAGCTGATAACCAACACCTGTGAATATTTTATCAGTTTTAGCTTGAAATAAACCTGTTAGAATTCGTCAAAATATGTCAAAAGTATTTTTTTTTTGTTTACCCTCTCTTAATTTACACCACAAAGGACAGCCTCAAAGACAAATTTCTCACTTATAAACCAGACTTTTTAAGCGATCTGCTAACAATTGGCGGTATGTCTTTTGCTCTTGGCTATGTTATATGTAAATTAGACGGCAATGTCACGAAGATCTTCTGGCGAAATTTAACAAATTATATCTAATGATGAAAACTGCCAGCGGCCAGCGCTGTTTATTACCAACCCAATCTGATCTTATCCGCGATGTTCTGTTTTAATTTCTGACTAATCGGGCGGTAATTAGATAATGATTTGTGGTTTAGATTAAACCGCTATATCAAGTTTATTCAAATGATCTATTCTGTAAAGAAATAGCTGACACATGAGAGACAAAGACAAAGTATCATAATGTGCATATACTATAGACTCCACGTCGTACTTAAACCCATCTTCATCCTGTGGGAGCCGCAAAAGATGATCGTCCAATCCAGCCTTTCTACAATTTTTACCTTGTTCTCACAGCCGACGAGAAACTGTGTTTACGGAAGCCAACAACAGTTACTTTTAAGTGACGTATCTGCTCCCTATCCAATCAGATTATTGCTTTCATTATCAAAGTACAACCAGCGGTATAAACACAGTGAAGAAAACTAACTGTAGATATACACACGGACATTCTCCCATGAGATAGACCTGTCACCATCGTGGACACATTGTATTTGACAGTGGTGCCACGCTTAATTGCTTGGTTTCCAGGGACGTTCTTTGTAGACAGCTTGACTTTTTTATTGGCCTTTTACTTCTGCGCTAATCCAATGAGATGGTCAGCAAGATTTTAAATGCAGATTGGACAAGGTCGAAAATGTGTACCCCTGATCTAGCGATCATTTGCATTTGGAAGAGGAGACTAGATGGAAGAGACGTGCATTAATTGGACTGTATCAATCTTACTGTAGCCACAAACACGTCAAAACCATGACACCATTAAAATTAACCCCACCTAATCGACCTGCCATCCACCCCACCCAATCGGCCTTTTCAAGTCCACCCAACCGATGTTCCCTCAACCGCACACAATCGACGTTCCCTTTCAATCCCATAGAATCGACGTTCCCCTCAACCCCACAAAATGACGCTCCCATTCAGCCACACCCAATCGACATTCCATTCAAACCACACCCAATCGGTATTACCCTTGAACCCCCACTTAATTTGCGCCCCCCTTCAACCCTACACGACGCTCTCAACCCCAACTAACCGACACCCCCCTTCACTTAAACCCCAAATAATGATAAATAGGAAGTCTTGTGTTATCGAAAAGTGGAAAATCGGAAGTTTTCAGAGTTGTCGCCCCTTTTCAGACATACACACCTTTCTATTTCACAAATTAGTTTGCTAGGGTTATGTTTCCGAATCAGAGTTCACAAAAGTATGATTCCTGTGCAAATATTGCAATAACCTATGAACTGTCATATATCTATTCACTAACCTCTGGATCAGACGGATTGTAATTCTGATTCTCTTTAGAGGATAAATTACATTTATGTTAACTTTGTATTTAGGAATACTCGTCAGTTTAGATGTATTAATCAGCACTATAAAGATGAGATGTGGGACGAAAAGCCGGCGGAATGCCTTCAAGCTTCAGACAAATCGTAGTCGGAGTAGGCGCTTATATTCAAATTCCACTGCAAGAGGGCCGGTTATGTGCGCCATATGATCTGAGCTATTGCACGTAATTCCGTCCACTACCAGGTACTCCTTTCATTATTTCTAACTATAGCATTAGCGAGAAGTTAAAAGATGCAAATTCTCCCTTGCATTTCTACAGTTTAGCCCAATCAGTATACAATACGGCTCTGATAAATCGGCAGTGGCAGAGTTTGGATGAGATACCCGGTCGTCAAGTAAAACAGAACGAGACTTACACGTATGCCGTATGCGGCAGATATATTTCATGACCTAAAATGATAACCTCTGCTTTGTTTTGTGTCCAGCAGTTGGCTGTTTGCACAATCAAACTACCTTTGTTGTGCTGCTTTATACTTACGTTGGAGCCAGCATACTGCTGTCTTTTTTATTTTACGACAACGGCAAAAATGTATTAGACATGAGTTACCGGCACATAACAACAAGGGGCACGTGATATTGTGGTGATGGCGACTGTAAATAACATACCCAGAGAATAAGTGCAGCTTATAAGTTTTCTGATATATGCGAAGATAATATTCTGTTGAAATACCTTGTCTTACCGGTCCTAGAGCCAGTTTCAGAAACCGATCGTAAAACGTGATTCACATGCATGGCAACCAGTGTTGAAGACATAGTTACCATGGCAATTGCTTTCAACCTAAGCTACGGTCGTTTTGTTAAACTGGTGTCTCTGCTCTCGTTTTGCTCATCCGTGTGGTCTCTGACGCCGAACGTAATTTCTCTTACGCAATTATCTGACCAAATCCATATGATTAAAACAACCGCAAATACGAGTTTTACCCCCATTCAAATATATCAACAGAGACTTGGGGTATATGGAAAATATAAGGTTATACCGGCAACTACAAACGAACGTGTAGATAATCACACACGATGGACATGTACAGGTTGCATACAAGAGTTGCTCGGGATAAATAGAAGTCTAGTTTTAAACGCCATAATCTTTACACTTAATCAACCCATGGGCGAAAACAAGTAATTTTAAACAGCGATTAGTTTTCAGACAGACAGAAGCCTAAAAGAAAAAATATATGATTTATTTTAAAGTTGATGACAAATGACTAAATGTTTATTATCAGAACGGGTCAACATCACTATTGTCCGTTTAATTTATGTAAAAGCCGCTTCATCTTTTTGTCTTTAAATAAGGCAAATGAAAAACGAAAGAAAAAAATTTAAGAAAATTACGTATTTTTTTTTATTAAACATCCATAGCGATGAATTGTTACAAATTATTTTTGTGGGTCGATGATAATGAAATATCGGATATCCGCGTCCTTCTTCCTGGTCGCTATATAAAGCGTCAAAAACATCCAGTACTTTTGACGTTACTTTATATAATCAAGGTTTCGTGTGAAAAAAAGTACTGCCGAGCCCCGACCAGAGGTGAATGCCAAGTGCGCCTATGGTAGAGATTGCCTACACGTATGTGTAGGAAACTGGTCTTAAACAACATTTACTAAAAACGAGGGAAAAATAAAAAGTTTACTCTAATATTAGACTTTCTATTCTGAAGCAAATAAAATGAATAGATTTCTATAGAAATAACTTCGTACAGTTCCAGAATTTTTATTGGTTAAAGATTTACATTGATATTTGATCCAAAGACATTTACGGTCCAACGTAGTTTACGATCCGAAATTTGTTTAAGCCAAGCTTTTTTGATCCATTATTCACGTTATCAAATTCTGGTATTGGTCTTACAAGTATACCTTCTGTAGATTTGATCGCCCCATACGGATTAAATTTACTTGTAGCCGCGTGTTTGTTGACCTTAACTTTAAGTTTACAAGTCCCTGGAGTAGGACACTTATCTGACGTCATCAATTTGTGTTGCCACACAAATGAACGAAAAAAATTATAGTATACTGGACCCAATAGTTCGATCTGTGGCTAACTCTAGATTAAATCGTTAATAACGCATCAGAGATAAACCTTCAGCATGACGTCACGTCATCGAGCTGAAGAGTAAAATTAAACTTAAAATACTATGCATTAATTATGTGGCAATTTAGGCCTTGTATATTTATATGAAAATGATAATTTGAACACAGAAATTGTCAAGGACACGTCTATTTTGAATCACACGGCTTCACCTGTGCACATGGACGGGTGTGCTTTTTCTCTCAGTCGCTTACAAACGACCTGCACAGTTTTATTTTGCCTGCGCTAATTTACAGGTAGCAAAATAACTATAAAACAGACAAGACATTAATTATCCGCAAATAATTCGGATGCCTCTTTAAACTCAAGCCTAGGAATTTATTTTGAAGGACTCACTTCTGAAGTGAATACTCTTCTGGAGTAAAAGAAAGATTGGCCTTAATTTTTCTCAAGTACATATATCTATATATATAGCTACAATCGATTTGTGTTAGGTGTCCTACGTTTTTACTTACATTCTAACTGAAGGTCGGTTGCATCCATCATGTCACACAGTCTTCCTGATGTATTTTATTAGAATAATCGGCCGTGATTAACAATATGTTAAAAAAAACAGCCAACATTTAATGTCAATTTATTTTCAAGGCATATCACAATACCTGCCAAATATTTATTATACATAGGCTTACACCTGGCCATACATTTTTTAAAAAAACATTTTTTTTACAATATTTATAATCAATAAAAGCAATTGTCCGAATTATCTGTGCACATATCCAAGGGTAAGTTAATTGTAAATCTGAAGGTTATTATTTCCTTGGCAAGGCTTTTACAAATTAATTGTTCTTCTAAAAAAGTGTACATAAAGAAACTGCAACGAGCCGTGTTATCACCATGCAAATCAGGATCCACTTTCACAAAATGTCGAACGACAAAAAACTTTTCTACGAGAAAATCCTGTCACCGTACACGTAAGGTGTCAATATATAATGTACGAGATTTCAATGTCTTACGACGTTTTATGAAGATGGGCCAAGATCTTTTATGTTTGATCTGGATCGGTGAAAAGGGAGCTGTCAGTCTTCAAGGCTCCATTTCCAATATCTATTGCTTTTTGTCCACGTGTGTGCATGTGCATTCTGTTAATCAGGCTAAGAATATACTTTCGTGACGTGACGTCGTGTCTCCTCGATTACATAATATCTTTTTATTTTGTGGGTTAGGCTTGTTTGATTGTTGTTAAACGTCGTACTGATGGGTATTTCACTTATATGACGACGGATTTGGTACTTCACACTGCATCTACTTATATTAAGGTGGAAAACCGGGAGGAAACCTAGCTCGTAAAAACCACTCCCGCGATTGCCGGAGCCACAACATGTGACTCGCTATACCTGATGATCGACATCGGGCAGACTCGATCGCAGCAGGTTTAGTTCAGTAAGCGCGCACGCTACCTCTAAGCCACGGCTGCGGGCCTTGTGGGTTAGGTTTGTTAGTTTGTTTGTTTGATTGTTGTTTAACATCATACTCAAAAGTATTTCACTTATATGACGACAGAGTGTCCATGTCACACTGTACACAGCCTTATTACGATGAAAAACATGATGTCGTGTCTCCTCGATTACATCATATCTTATTATTTTGTGTGTTAGGTTTGTTTGATTGTTGTTTAACTTCGTACTCAAGGGTAATTCACTTATATGGATTTGGCACTTCACACTGCACCTAGGTGGAAAACCGGGAGGAAACCTCGTAAAAACCACCTCGCGATTGCCGGAGCCACAACATGTGACTCGCTTATAAACCTGATGGTCGACAGGCGGACTCGATCAAGTGAACGGTTCAGCGATGCTGGTTCAAGTTCAGTAAGCGAGCATGCTACCACTAAGCCACGGCCGCGGGCCTTGTGGGTTAAGGACCCTATCAAAAGTATTTACCTTTCATTAAGCTTTCTTAAATCCATACCCTGACACCAAGGTAAACCATATGGAGTCGGTTCGTTTACAAAATAAACCAATCACAGACCTGCTTCCCCAGCCCTGGTTTGGTAATGAAGAAGATTTCCGCTGACGAACCGGATTATAAAGCAATTGTTCTAACTTTTTAAGAATTGATTGTCTCAGTTCTAGGTACCCATCTTAAATCAAAGTCTATCGGACGATACGTACCGGTAATAGCCACCAACAATAAATATAACTCACACAGGTTTAGGTTTTCTCAGCCTTACGTAACCTGGGTTTGTTCTGAACAGATGAGACGGTGAGCTATCATTGAACCTCACGAAGATTAACCTAGTTGAAAACCATCTTACAGGCCTTTGCGTCAAATCATATATTGTAATAAACAAAACATTGGGGGCTTTTTTGTCTTGTTTTAATCCGATGGATCCAATTCTGACATTGACATGATCAATTCTAACGAATGAGTTATAAATTTATGGTTTATATAGATAACAAATATAATGTTCAATTTGAAAACATTAACATTGCTATGTAACTGGCGTCTGGTTTGTTTGTTCAATCAGTGTTATTATGATTATTTGAATTGTATTTTAAAAATGTCAGGGCAATTAAACAGAAGCTATTTCATACTGATAACACAGTTATTGTGCTATATGTTTACATATGCGACATAATAAGACGATCGGACTTTTATTGAGTTCTTCATTATAACATGCTTTCAAAAATGTATCGCGATACCTTTAGGAAAATGAATAATCGTCTGCGATTCCATCTTTCCGGGGAAAGGCGGAAGACAGATCGTTGTATCAAGCATCTCGTCATGCTTTTCAGGCGACAAAAACTGTATTGACAGTACCAACTAATTTCGAGTGATGTTACTGTCTTTAGCAAAATAAGTAGCAAAATAAACAAAGGATGGAAAGTAGGCTACATGGGACATAGGCTACTAACTTAGCCCCATTAAATACTCCATATTTCATCGCAAACACTTTAATAGACACCAGACTTGTGTGTTGTCGTGAGTCGTGATTGTAAACGGCCTTTTTATTGGCTGTTGCCTTTTACAATAATACAATAAACTGTTTGCTGCAAGTGTGAAGCCAGTTGTGACAACCGAGAGGCCTTTGCCTTTGCTTTGGATGATACCATGCAGGCCTATAACTTTCATCCCGGCGTGAAATCCAAATCAATCATTGTGATTCACACGGTGAACTAGCCAACTCAAAGTTTTGAAGACATCCTCTATACTATATTTCTTCAAATGAGTAGACGAAACTTGATTTATCCATTCCAGTATATTGAAGTAACGCACATAACGATATTATAAATGTATAAAACATAGGCCGTCTTAGAGTCACGTGGTGTATTTGCATAGATAACTGTGACTGTTTTATCAAAGTTGATGACTCTGCCGTGTTGCATGTATCTTAAATACAACCGTGGGAAACGATTAAAACGCAACACACTGTGTCAGCCGAGTAATCGCCTAACAAACTTGCAAAAGGTAAGCTGGCTTAGAAGCGGTTTATGATCACAGAGCAGATATGTGTATTCTGTGATGCAAGTGTAATTCATACTTGGATGAATCTACCATTATATCATGAAAAAATTATTAACTCAGGCGCGAATAAGTACTGAGCAAACATAACTTTTGAAAACTATATTTTGCAACACACGTTACGGAGCTTGGCACATGTATGGTTTATTTATCATTAATAAGGATTCTGTATATTTCAATACACATGGGGAGTCACTGACACGAAGCGTGTACAATTCTATATTACCGACCATTTTACCTACGAACCAATCATCATTATATGTATGTTAGCAAGTGTACGTATAGTGATCACCAATGATATTAACGAATTTAAACACAACACGCTATTTACATGTATACATGTCGAATTGTGTTCAAATGCTTGAACGATTTCCCTTTGAAATGTCATTTTAGAGAACCATCTCAGATATCCCGACTTTGTGCCTGGCCTGTCAGCGTCAAAACTTTCCAATCAATATGTTTTTAAGTGTGATTGTTGGCAAGTTAGAGAGGAAGCTATTTCGCCAGCAGCGATATGTAGTTGCCCTCATATATCCTCCCTTTGTTCAACACATCTATTTAACGAGCGATAAAAAAACTATCAACGATTCAAGGTTAATCGAATTGTTTTATGAACTTTTAAATGTGTGTCAAAATGTCACGTCATTTATCGTTTGTTTCAATCTCATCGTTGACAATTTTTTAAAAATAAGTGATTACATGTTTTTTTTTTAATGATCGACAGTTCTCGATAAACAAAATATCCAATATCACGAAATAATATTATGAACAAATAAGTAGAATTTGGTGCACGTTTCGAGGGTCAAATTGTGTCACCATAACTTGTTTTAAAAAAGGACCGTGAAGTTCTTTGTTGAATTTTCTCACGAAGTTGCAAATTAGCTCGGTTTAATCTTAGCTTAGAGTAGTTTATTGTTGAAGTTCAGACCTGTGTTAAAGGCCAACGAGGCCGAAATGTTAATGGCATCCCAGAGCGGTTCGGGAGACTGTAGCTTGAGCTTCAGGCCTATAATCCTGGCGGTGCAGCAATGCAGATCGAGTTATTTTATCCTTCATACTGCAGCAACTGCTCGTCGTAATAATTGTAAAGCTGGGCCTAGATTTGTCATGCTTGAACCAGACTTTTCTCGCGTTAACTACGACCACGGCACGAGGTATTGTAGCAATGCAGCTAAGACATTTATAAAACAAAATGGCCATCGAATTGCCAATCTTACAGTTGAAAAAAATTCAAACATAATATCCAACCCAAACTGAGTAAAACCCGGTTATAGTCCATGTTGATCCATTTGAATAAAAGCGGAAGCGGGCTTTCCTTCATGAATAACGTACCTCCCTCTTGGTCATTAACCTATTACCATTTTGAATGTGTAAATTAAGTGATATTCGCTAAAACAACGTAAATTGTGCAGTCATAGCAAGCCAAATTACAGCTATATTAATACACCGGGACTATGCTTTGATACCATTCAGCTGTAGGCCTACATCAAACCAATTCCCTTTAAAGATACAAGTCACCCAAATCAACCAAACAAATAAATTATAAAGATACTAACAAGTTTTATCATTTTTAAATGAACAAAATTGTTCAATTTGATGTTGACCTACGTAAGACATTTTCAAATTTGTATGCACCTACAAAGCAGAACCCCTTCCTCACTTCCTGGTAAGACTGTTATGGTGCGGGTTTATCCCATAGTTACCAGTCTGCGTTAAAACGCAATAAAGACGGTACTTGATGGTTACAAAATGAGGTTGATCATCCTTGAAGAAAGCCGAGACCACATATACATGTATTAATTTCATGTCAATCGGCGCAATTCTTGAACATTTGCTAAACTATAAAACTTCCATTTTCATCGAGTTCTATATACGCTCTCAAAGACCAGTTTCTGTAATGGTCTCACTGACTGGCAGCTCGATGTCTAGCGCGCAGATGGAATCTTTCAAATTTGCAATCAGTAGCACCCAGGTTCGGTCAGTGTTATCAGTATTGTCCCGGTCGGTTAGTGCTCTTTCTATCCACACAGCTTTTAAAAAATTCAAACAACACACATGACTGGGTTTTCTTTTATGTCGGTGGTCTTGGACCACAACGGGACCTGGATTCGATTTATTGATGCGTCTTGTGATTGACTTCTCGTCTTTGTGATTGTTGTAGTGCAATATTCCCTTTACCTTAATCAAACTAACACAAACAAGGGAGTCTTATAAATACATTTAATATTAATGTGTGATAACATGGTCACTGCTCCACAATGTTAACATTATTTACTTGAATTCAATATGCATTTCAACACTAAACCTTCGTATACCCCAGGCTTTTTCTCTCTTCAGATATGTCATGCTTAACGTAACCTGGACATATACAAGTTTTTCATTTCATTGGCTGAATCGATGGTTGCAAAGGGTAAAACAGCATTAAATTAAATCAATCGAAAATGCAGAAAGGAGTGTAACAATCCAATGGCTGCTGCAAACCCATACAATTAAAGAAATAATAATAATAAATTGGTCGGACTTGATGCACAAAACAACTGCTAAAAGCTGATTCTAGACATCCAAGAGCCACACAGCTCCATGCCTTAATTTTACCAAAGCTGCCATTTTTTTTTTACCCAAGATTGTTTGCCTGTGTCCTATCTTAGTACATACAACACTTCGCCTAATTTAATTTATCTTGGGCGTTTTTCTTTTGATTGATGATCTCTGAGGTTATTTTTGTATTAACTTCCGGTCTTTGTATTATTATTACATATGTGTCGATCATAAATCTTTCGCCTTGGCACATTGCATTTAGCATGTGGTTAGTTTCTCCGTTTTTAGTTTAAGTTCAACTTTCAAGTTTTTATGTGTTTAATAATAGTATATTTTTAAATTGAGCGAACACCTGTCCCAATAGTGTGTCCTCGTTTATTTACGTACCTCTTAACGTACAATATTATATGATGGTGAACTGGTACGCATGTAAATATTATGAGTACGAATCGAACAGCTTAGTGCCTCATGGTCAACATAGCATATTCGACTAGAGTCTATTTATTACAATACATAAAGCTTAAGTTGAATTCTGAGGCAAAATTAAGTTTGTTTGTTCGATAAGCGTTTAAAGAGGTAGTTAAATTGTGTTTTTATACTTACATGACGGTATGCCAACCAAATGTATGAATCCCGCACCCCCCACCCTCCCAACACACACACACACCTCCTAAACACTGACAACAAACAAAGGCCACAAAGGACAAAAATCAGGACAGTCACAGGACAAAATACGCAACATCACAACATAACCTCCGCAGTAAAAACGAATTCATTTTGGCTTAACGTTTCGGGTTTTTGTCCGAACCATCATGAAGCTTCTGATGCTGGTTTGATTAATGAAGTGAAACGTTGATCCAAATTGACGTTATCATCTTGCATCGGATGGTCAAACACCCTCCAGATGTGAACACTCTATAGAACAGAGAAGTCGTGTTCTGCCTTACTAGTGTTACGTTAAACTAGTGTATTAAAATAAGTGCTTTATTTCAATGTTATAATGATGTCACACAACATAAACGTCGTGTTACTGCTATCTGACATGTTTTTTGTATACATGTTTGGTGGCACTTATGCTTTGTATATGACCCCAGTTGAAACTAAATGCAAAAATAAAAAAAACGAATCCGCGGCAAAATCAAGAATCGGAGAAAACATAATAGGTCAAACTAAAAGATTCGTTCTAAAATTACATCAGACTTAATTTTAATTCTAAGGTATGAACTGCACGGCCATGTCACGTTGCGTGTACTTTGTGAATAATTCTGCAGCTGAACTTTTTATGACTGGCAGAAGAACAGTTTGATGTGATATGGTGGGATTAGGTGTAATTTTATATACTGTTTATCTCTCATAAATGGAATTCGGATGGATTTTTATTGTTTTCAACATACTGTTTTTCATGTTCACTCTATCGGTGTTAGTTTTTTGTCCTCTCCGATTTTCCAAACAGGCCGCTTTTAGACGAACCGTATCACAACAGTATCACCAGGCCAATTTTTTAGAGGGAGCCGTATTACATCAACAAAAACAACCAATGGACAATTTATTACATTGAGCACGGTTTTCTTATCAAGAAAAGTTCGCTCGCACTTAGTAGGAAAAGGTCCATGTCTTATAGCGAGTTGAACCAGTGCTTGGCAAGAAGTGCTTAAAACTGGTATCCGCGTTAACATTAATATATAACTGATATACCAAGGTTCTTTGGTGAATAATGTTTGAGACTTTTTTTTGTTCAACAGAGCGAGGTAGTTGTTAGTATCGGTGGCGGTAAAGTTGCCTCCTGGGTCATAATGTAATTAATACCCTTCAAATATGGCGGATGATACAATCTATCAAATGTTGGTCAATTTAGGATTTAGATTTTATCAAACAAAAGAAATTAAATTGACATTGGTGTTCTTAGGGGATTATGTTTAATAAAAAGTTGATATTAAACTTGTTTGTGCACTTATCGTTGGTAAGAAATACCAACGAAATATCAATTGAGTCGCACACAGGCACACACACACACACCATCTCCCACATACACACAGACACACAGGCTCATTACTAAGACTAAAAAGATTTTTTTTTTAAAACTGTTAGCTAACTTATACAATAGCTGGATGACTAGTAATTAAAGATGTTGCCGAATAAACAGAAAACAATTTAGATTCAGGTAAAGGTCTATTTTAATTGAAAATGGATAAGAAAAAACAATTGTTTGTCGGAGATAAGCTGTTTTAATTAACATTTACAAATTAGACTATATCTCGTACATCTATACCGAGTTTTATATCTTATGGATAGGGAGCTCGCCTATCACTTAATAGAAGATACGAAGACTGCGCATGTCAACCAAAATAAGGCGAATGGGGTCAATCAATCCGGTGATAGAATGTGAAGTTCCCAAGTAACTGAGACATTTCAGCATTGCTTGTCTGAAATGGGCGTTGCAGAGTTTGACCAAAGATATACAAGTCTACCGCGGCTTTTATATTTGTCATTAGTAACACACTAAACGTAAAGTTTGCAGTACGAGAAATCTGCCATGGTTTTTTTTTTGTTGTTTTTTTTTCAAATATATTATTAGTCTCCTTTCGTGACGTACCATTTCATAAAAATTCTTCAAAGCTCATAAATTCCCTTAGTTTATATGGAGAGCATAACGTCATCGTCAACAATTAGCAAGGGAGATAATGAAAGCGTCTTTAGTCTCATATGCATTCGTAATATGGAAGTCATCAGTTTTCGTTGTATTTAACCATACGCATAAAGTTTTGGTAGACACTTGTAAATTGTCTTGACACTGAACCTATTTCAAGTGTGGTATTTATTACACCAGGGTGTGCTCGACTTGTGTCCTTAAAAATGCCTATAGCGGCCATCTTGTTGTCACTCTCATTTTCCTTCTAATCAATGTAACGAAGAGCCAACATTTAAAATATATGTATTTGGACGAAATTTACCATTGACACAAACAAACAAAAAACGAAAAAAATCACCAGGTTACCTACTCAACTTTTGAATAGTCCGGAAGTGACGTACTGTTATGGAAAAGATAGGATATAGTGTTATTTGTTTCTCTGGAAGTATCGTCAAGATTTACAGCTGATATATGTAGGCAATATTTCGAATGAAGCACACCAATTTCGGGTTAAATTTTAATTGATGATCCTATAACCACGACCTGTCTGATGTTTATCAGTTTTGGAAGAAAAGAACGTAAAACACTTCTTGGATGGTGAGAACTGAAAATGCCCATCGTTCAGCAACCCGATTAACCATTTGTAAAAATTTTGTAGTTTCGTAGAAGCTTTATCCGACATTTTTCTCTCAAAAATATGGATGAAATGCGCAATTTGTCATATGTTACTACGTGTTGCGCCGTATGGTTGTCCTTGCCTTGCGTTGCTATAGGGACATCGAGTATACATCAGCCTGGCACGTTCTCGGGAAAGTTCGTGAAGTACGAACCTAACTGAAATCAAATGTCTACTATAGTTTGTACAACCACAACCAGAAGACAATCGAACATAGTGCCTTTTGTTGAATCCTGACAAATTCATTTCGGCAGAAATTCACTGTAAAGGAGATTTTGAGATTATATAACCAAGTCCCGTTTATCTCTGAGCGCAAAGGTGACTCCTCGAGATTGGTCTTATTGTTGTTGCTTTTGTATGTTTAATGAAATCAAGACTTTCAAGTATTGTCTTTCTGATAAGATTTGCTGTGTTTTAATTTTAATTAAATTCACAGCCAAACCAGTACGTTTAGGGAGTATTATTTAAGCGAATGACATAACAATGAGCTGCACGGTGTGAAAAAAAAAAAACAATCGTATTTCTTATTTAATAACGTATGGACTTTGCACCTCTGTATTGTACATGTGAAGAGTACAGTGGTAATTTGGGACTTTGTAGCTTTGGCCAATCGTTTTGAAAGGAATCGTCGATTAAGCATGCCGCACATTCGAATAGGACGTTACCAAACTGTCATGGTAACGCAGTCCTAGACCAATGAGGCTACCATATACATGCAAGAGCACCACGTTCAAGATGGAATGATTGATTAGTTGATTGAGCTGGATTTATTGATCGAATGAATGATTGATTGATTGATTTGTTGGTTGGTTGGTAGTTTGACTTGGACTGATTGTTTGATTGATTGCTTGATGGATATAATGAATGAATTAATTAATTAATGAATAAAGGTATGAGTGGATGGATGGATGGATGGATGGATGGATGGATGGATGGATGGATGGATGGATGGATGGATGGATGGATGGATGG
>JARFOD010115335.1:4718-15043 GCA_031763545.1 Mopalia muscosa
CCCCCCCCCCCCCACCCCTCATAAATCAACTCACCCGTTCAATACAAAATGAAATCGGGCGACAGTCACGCTACATCTCTGAGCCGAGCTTGTATAATCTACCAAAAATAAAATAAAATATTTTTTCATTAACGGTTGCGTTCTTGTAAACCATGTTCACTGTATCCAAGCTCAAACCTCCGAAATGGTGATGGAGGCAGTGAAGTGATATGTACCTCTTCTTCTTGTGGGTTTGATGAATTACTTCGATATGTTTTTGTCTTGTTTGGAATATCAATTGTTTGATTTATTCATTCACATTTGGTATCATGTTTGAAGAAAATATTTACTTTTAAACTGATAAACTGAGGCTTTGGACACACTTTTTCAAATAGCTAAATACCGTTCACGAAAGAAATTGTTAAAAAATAACCAGCGCCAGAGCTATGATTTTGTTAAAAAAATGAACTTTATTTGAGTCAATTGAGTCATTTAATTCCTCACTACCCTGTTATATTAAACTACAGCTCAGAAGAAGGTTAAGGGTGTTAATTTACCACGCTCCATCCTGAAAACATCCCTGAACCCTACACCACATTGGCCCCTTAACCTGTAACAATTGATTTGTGAAAAGCTTATGGTGACAGGAAACACAAGCCGGAAAAAAGCAATCAAATTGAAAATTGATTTAATGTTTGCAGGACTAGCGGTGTAGGTCTTGGCTCCATTTCAGCAAGTGTAGGTGCCTTACTTTCTCCATTCGCAGATGAGTTGGTAAGTTCATTCAACCAATATGTAAATAAAATTCGCTAGCTCTCATACACTTACTGATAAGTCATCCAAATATGGTTATACGATAATATAATTATTTCCAGGCGTTAATGGTTTTCAACAAAATTGTATTTTTTCTTCATACATAGCTTCAGTGCCTTCTTCTGTACTAGGCTTCTTCATTTTTTGATATATATGAATACTGATTTGACAGTATATTTTTTACATTTTTTATATATTGTCATCAGACATAGGTCTCCAAATAGGGTATCTGAACGCCGGGGTAGATGGTGTGCCTTTCTCTTTTAACTTTCTTAGTTAAGAATTGAAATTAATCAAATTAAATTAAATATCGCTCAATAGACCGCAAAATTAAAGGTGAAGAATTATCATCAATAAAGTAGATAAATAAAATTCATTTTAATAAAATAATGTACTATATCAACGCGCCTTTGATTACATGTAGGTCCACCTTTAATATTAAATGTAATCTTTCCATAGCAAAGTGCACAAAGACCTTTTCATTCTTGTAACAATTAAAACGGACTATGGTAAAGGCAAACAGCCAAACAGAAATTCGTTACAGCCCCTGTCTGTCAGCAACAAACAACTAACTTGTATGCAATGATGCAATGAGTTCGTAATAGGACAAAGTTCGTGTGTGTGCATGTGTCTACATGTAGCTTACACACTGTCATCGTGTGTTTAGTACGCCATTTACTTTTCTAATGAAAATTACAATATGATTGCATAGGGTAAAGAGATATCACTCGCAAATCGTTGTTGTAGACTACAGTTAACTCATATTTTTACTCACAGCAAGGTAGAAATTGATTAGAGGCTTTCTGTCTTTGCCGGAGAAGATGTATATATATATATATAACTAATTTCTAAAACACTTTTTCTTTTTAGGCACGAAGGTTACCTTGGGCCCCTGGCATCATATTCGGTGGCCTCTGTCTATTGGTTACCTTGATGTTATTCTGGGTTCCTGAGACCAAAGACACGGAACTACCTCAATCTTTGCTTGAGATTGAAACCATGACCCATCGCAAAGAACAAGACAGAAAAAAAGCCAAACACTAGATCCTTTCAACTTGATTTGGTTAACTCAGTCCTGGACACACACAATGAATTCCGAATTGAAGACCATATTTCAGTTTCTGCCATATATTTTATATAGATATATGTACAATATTTTCTTTTTCGTGTAATTGGTGACTGAGTAATTAATGATTTTAAATTGATATACCAAAATCAAAATGATGATAATGTGGTGATAATTATTGGAATCAAAGCGTTGGTATTAGAATGGAAATTATTATAATTTCAAGGAGTTGTATGTAAATTATAGAGAAATATTACAAATATTACTGTCGTTAAAAGTCAGCGAACTTACTAATATACTGGGGAATGGTGGCATAAAGGAACCGATTCGAGTTGTAGCTGAGCCCAGTCATGTCCCAGACGTTTAAGTGAAAAAAGAAGGAACTGTTTTAACTTTGTGTTTCACTTTGTTCTCTTTTCAATCTATTTAGTTATATTACGAATAAAAAAGTAATTTCCCGATTTTGTAATTTTTTATTTAAAAATTAGACAGCATATGGGCCATTATTCTGGGGAGATAATCAGCTTACCCCCTCCACCCCTTCGTCTAGCTTTTCAATACAAGGTGTGTCCTGACGTTAAGCGCTATTCAAGACCTGGTCACACTTATTGTCAAACAAGGAGGAGTTGTCCTTCCCAAGTAAGAATTGTGTCTTATAAGATTATCCTAGATTGAAGAGAGGTCTTCCCGTGAAGTCACGTCCCTTATCTAATCAGGAACCGGCTGCTGGTCGTCTTTTTCTTTTTGGGTTTTTTTGTTTTACTCACACAAATTTTGATCAAATTTATATTGACAAACAAGTGATATTCAATTTATCACCATGAACTGTGGAGATTACTTAAGCCTATTATTTCCATACGTAGTTTGAGAATTAAGAATTACAGCTCATTTTCAACTGTGAAAATGGTCCGGTGTCTTCAATGCGTCGAGAGTAGTCTCCCCTTGTCCTGGGTTCCCAAAATGATCTGTATTTATCTGAGTGTCTATATCTAGCGCGCAAGTTAGCCCATGGGTGACAAATCGGTTAAGTATGGGTGAATTTACGTCATCTTTCTCTAAGGGAATTATCCAGCGCGTGAACGGGTATAGAGATCAAATAGAAGGATAAACCAAATGCGACAATTGATAACATAATGTTAAATTCTAAAACTACGACATTGTAATGTACTATGTATTAAGATTGATTGACTGGTTCAGTGTTATATAAGCGCTATGGTGGTTGACAAACTGATTAAGGATATTTCACTAGTATGACGGCTTAATAAGTACCCCAACAGTACAGCCACACTGTTTTACATTGTTTGTCCTCCACTGCATTGTAGAGACACTATTGCAAATTAGCTCTTATTATTCACGGGCGGTGGGAAAGGAAACAAGAGCGAGGGGGGCGGGGGGAGTAATATACCCACTTGTTGAGGAGGGGGTCTTCCGGAATCATATGCCCACAGCCAACCCCCAATTCTCCCTAAAACAATCGCACTCTTTGACCTGCTCGTGAAATTGATACTGAATTTTAAATATGTGAATTGTCATAAGTTAAATTTGATTAAAGAATCTTCAGCTGGAATATTATTTTTGTAGATATTCCATCATGTAAAAGAATTAAAGAGCTGACACCCTGACAGCAAAGGAAGTAATATCAGGCAAGTACTAGAATATGTGTCAGGAGGCTATTTGGGTGTTATTACAGACAAACATTAAACAAGTAATTATAAAATTGGTTTGTTTGAAAGGGTTTTATTCTGGTATCTATTCTTTTCAAATATATTCCTTCACTGTGATAAAACGTATGATAAGTTTCCAATGGGACATTATTTATCTGTCTTTCAGGACGGTAAATATTGAGTAAAAAATCAATATTAAGTAGCAAATAACAACCAGTACCCGATATTCTCTAATTTGTTTTCTTTTTCCAAAACGGCAAGCTTTTCGATACCATTATGCCAAAAGCTGCGGCGAAGACAAAAGGGGTACCCACTCCTGCCAAAAGGAGAAAAACTGGTCCAGCGAGTAGACCTTCGAGGGCTGCCACAGGATCCTCTACCTCGCTCTTATTAATTTCCGCCTCCATTGCCGTACGCATTTAGTCCCAGACTAAGCTCTTTCAACAGGAACAGCTACCGTAATCCAAGATCCAGAACCCAGAACCAATTTAGCAGAGTTATGGGCCCTAGGTCAGACGCCAATAAAAACAGACGTTTTGGATAAGTATTTGTCAGATTATCCAAATAAGGATGATGCAAAAACTCTTTCTGATGGTTTTAATTTTGGGTTTAGGTTAAGTTACAGTGGCCCTAAAGTTCACTATGAAAGAAAAAATCTTATATCTGCTATCGATAGAAGTTCTGAACCAAAGCGAAAAAATATATAAAGAAGTTAGTTAAGGTCGTATCATAGGGTATTTTAAAGATCTACCCATGTCATATTTACGGATTTCTCCGGTTGGGGTTATTTCAAAGAGCGACGGCAGTTGGAGGTTAATAACACATTTGTCTCATCCTTGTCAAAGCAGTGTAAATGATTTTCTAAATTTGTTGGGCTTAAAATTTGAAGGAGCTGTTTTATTGATAAGTGTCTTCCATGGGGTTTCCGATAGCACACGAAAAAAACTGTTGGTCCAACATCTTCGTTAAAATTCCTCGGTTTGGAGATCGACACTTCTTCCATGATGGTGCGGGTTCCCATTATCAAATATAAGGAGCTCTGTGACCTACTTAAATTCCATTTGTTGTGGAATAAGGTGACACTCCGGCAATTGCAGTCACTGGTTGGTTAACTAAGTTTTGTCCGTAGGGCCGTACGTCCTGGCAGAGCTTTTTATTGGCGTTTTTACGATTCCACATGTGGAGTGAAGAAGCCACATCATTACATACGTCAAGGGCCTGAACTTAAAGAGGACATCAAGATGTTGAGTTTCCTAGGTCAAATTAATGGTACAATATATTTTTCTAAAGCAGTTTGGTCTTCAAATGATGCAAATGATGTTCTACATCTCTATACAGATAGCGCTGGGTCTCGAGATTTAGGCTGTGGTGCAATATTAGGAGACAGATGGATGTTTTTCACCTGGCCTCATCAGTGGGGGTGCTGTCGGACAGAACTTTCTTATAAATTATCCCAGTAGTATTAGCGGTAATGCTTTGGGGGAAGAGTTGTCAAACTAGAAAATTTTATTTCACGTCGACAATGACACCCTAGTTATAATATTAAATAAACCAACATCAAAATAAAAAATTGTCATGGAATTAATACGTCCCTTTGTTCAGGTACTATTGTTACGTAATATAACGTCCAAAGCAGTCCACATTACTAGTCAATTGAGTGATATTACTGATGCTATTTCTCGCAAACAGTGGGTTCGGTTCAGAGCTTTGGCACCGTCGGCAAGCCCCCATCCAGAGATTCCGAAGAAGTTCCAGGAACTGCTCTTCAAATTGAAGTTAACCGTTTACTACACGCATCACGCTCTGAAAACTCTCACGCCGCACACAAAACTGGCTTAATTCCTACGAATCGTTTTGCAGAAGTATGGGTATTTCGAAGTCGTGACCTGCCCAGAAACAATTTATTATCCAGTTCATTACATATCTATCTCAGAGGAGATTAAGGTATGTCACGGGCAGATCGTATTTGTCGTCTCTATCTTATAGGTCAAGGTTAGAGGGTTTTCCCGATTTTACGAGTGATTTTATGGTGACTAAATTAATCAGGTGCACGATATACCTGATAGTAGACTTCCGATCACCAAGTCAATTTAACGTGAAATTGTAGAGGTGCTCGATAGCATATGCAGAGATATGTACGAGTTAAGGTAGGTCGGCCCCTTCGAGGTCAAAATTTGTCTGTTTTTTTTATTTGTTAATACGAAAATTCACATTATTAGCCTGCATTTAGTGAAAAAATTATGCAAAAATTCCAATTAGAAGTCCTTTAATTTTAAGTTTGAAAATTGTGCTCCAAGTCTTTCCAAGCTCAGATAAACAAATTACCGGTATCCCGCTGGTACCCCGCTGATATCGGATTAACCTCTCACGCGAGTGTGTATTGTGTGACTGTAGTGAGCACACGGGTGTGTATTGTCTATATAACTACTGTAATTGACCAATCTAACATGTTTGCTAACAGAATGGCAATCAAGACCACTGTGTTTTGGCTTGAATTTCGCCTTCCTGATCCGGATTTCCGCAATATTTTGGTAAAGGCTATTTTCTAATTATGCCCCATACGTTTTCCATGCTGTTGATGCAAGTCAATGAAAACTGCTAGTTTTGTCCACCGTCTTGTCTAATTAGCGCCTAATACACAGCCAATGTAAATATAAGGAAAAGAAAAGACAGCACTTATTTATATTACCTCCTGACATCGATAAGACCATACAGATATATTTCCCTGAACAATGGATCAACACGAATTATATGTATCTCGTTATATGAGTCTAGCAGACAGACAACGTCTGAAGAAACCCAAAGTTGACGGGGATAGTGGCGAATATGAACGGAGAATGAACAACATGGCTGGTGCTTCGGCCAGTAAAATAGGACCACTCCTTCACCATTTCCTATATGACAATACAGACAGTGAGGACGATGATTTTTCGGATGATGAGGATGAAGAATCGAGCACAGAAGACACGAAAAATATAATTTGGGGGAATATGGAACTTTTGACATCTTTACGGGCTCATGCGGTTTGTTCGGTTTGTTTACGAGGAAAATTGTCACTAGCAGAGAAAAAAGGAAACCGTCAAGGATGGGGCACTAAGATTTCGTGGGTGTGTTCGGATCCAGAATGCTCGTCTTCATTACAAAATAAATGGTATCCAACGTCGGCACATGAAAACAAAAGCTACGAAATTAATCGAACCCTCGTACTTGGAATGAGAGCTGTAGGTGAGTTATTTCTTGCACATTTAAAATTACGTGTCCAACATAAGAGTATATATGTATATATGTAATATATTAAAATATCCCGTACTCAAGGGACAGCGTTATTGGATTTCTGTTGGCAAATATTTTCATACATTATTGTATTTATATGTGAACTCGCTCAGACTATTTGTATGTAATGTTTTAGCCACTTCCCAATATGTATCTAGTTCTATGTACCTTCAGCAATGATGAACTGTATGATTGCCCCAAACATATAATATATTGTTTGAATTTTAATTTCATTATAGACAAGGGTCGATCTGCAACTGCTAAACTAAGTGCTTATCTCGGTCTCTCAGCACCGATACACCAAAGGCACTGGAGAAGACACACGAAAGAACTGTCGGAAAAGGTATCCGGATGCGTCGATAAGAGTTTAGATGCGGCTGCCTTGAAACTGAAACGACGTATAATCCAAGACTCCTCCGTCAGACTAGATGATAACGACCAGCTGAGAACAACTGTTGTGGATTGTGCTGTGTCCGTAGATGGATCCTGGCTGACACGTGGATTTCACTCTCGTCATGGATTTGTATCTGTTGTATCTCTTGATACTGGTGAATGCCTCGACCGGATCTATATGTGCTCTAGCTGCCGTGAATGTAAAACATGGGAAGGGAAACCCAAGACGTCTTCCGAATACATGGAATTCTTTGAAAATCATTTTCTCGACTGTCCGGTAAACCATGAAGGGTCAGCACAGACTATAGGGTCTGAAGGAGGAGAACAACTCTTTTGCCGGTCTGTCGAACGCCACAACCTCCGCTACACCAGATATATAGGCGATGGCGATAGCAAGAGTTATTTGCAAGTGAAAAACGCCGCACCCTATGGTACCGCTATAACGATCACCAAAGAAGAATGTGTTGGCCATGTTCAGAAAAGAATGGGTACAAGACTTCGAACACTTGTAAACAAGAAAAAAGGTAAAGAAAAAAGTAATTTTTGTGAGCTTTCATACATCGGGTTGATGCATGCTTCTGTCTGATGACTCTTTGTATTTATCATTCATGGACAATATTATTCATAAAGATCACTATTAAAACTTACAGAACAAATTACCCTGTACTCGTTCTGGCGCCATCAGTTCAATTTGTATTTGTTATCAATTCTAGGTGTGAAGCTGTCTGATGGGAAGTCTATTCAGGGCAAGGGTAGACTAACACAGAAGCGCATTGACAGCTTCCAGGTCTTCTACGGTCATGCAATACGGTCTAACAAGGGTAATGCCGATGCAATGTCAAGTGAAGCAAAAGCCATATTATATCATTATGCCCAGATGGCATTACAAGCTGGTGTAAGTGGAAGAGAGACCAAGCAACAGGTGACACCAGCTACAGCCCAGCCAAATATCCATTACCACAGGCCGTCGTAGATGAAGTGAAGCCGATTTTCGACGATTTGTGCGACTCAACTCTTCTGCAGGCCTGTGTAAACTGTCACACCCAGAACCAGAATGAGAGTCTTCATCGTGTAATCTGGTCCATTGTCCCAAAAGACGAGTTCCACTCTGCGATAGAGGTACGACTCGGTATCGACCTGGCAGTGTTGCTTTTCCACGACGGAAATACAGCAACTGCCAAGTCTGTCTTCCAGACTACAAGGTAAGGTATATTTGCTCAATATCTAGTCAATTCATTCTAACCATAAAAGTTATGTTCAAATATTTCTGAAGGTATGATGTTGAGTGGTTCGTTTTATTTGGCGAGTGGTGAAATACAATGCTATATATTTATTTATATGTTGTATTTTACAGTTCAACTTTATCTCATGAGTCATTCGGCCAGTTTGTTAAAATGGACCAAGTAAGGATCAGAAAAGGGACCAGATCATGCAGCCATCGGACAAAACAGATTCGAAAGATGCGTAGACGAGGTAGGATGGCTCAGTTAGATACATTTGAGAAGGACGAAGGAGTTGCGTATCAAAGCGGTGCCTTCCATTTCGGAAATGCAATTATTGGTGGGAAAGTTCGTAGCTGCAACAAGTGTGCAAAACCGATGAAAGGTCACCCTCGCAACCGATGTCCATAGAGCGCCCTTAACTTATACTTTGTTTATATACGTATTTATATGGCACCCATGTCTATAGTTTCAATAATAAACAATGCATACACTGAACGACATCTTAAAGTTTTTTTTATTCAGAAGACGACATTAATTTAGAGTACGCATCTACAAAAAGTGCCCAAATCTACGATGAATGCTTCTTGTCTTACTTCACCAACGACATTCTTCGGCAGTAAATATCTAAGGAAAGAAAGTACCATGGGCGGAAATCCGTAGCCAGAACATCCTTCAGGTATAAGCACGTCTTTCGCGTAAAAGAAAAATTGTCATATCTTAATATATATATAATAATAATATAATATACGAAGAATTTCTATTTCGAGAAAGAATACTAAGAACAGTATTATAACAGTGTTAAAATGATAATTTGTGTTAGTATGGCTGTAAAATCATAACACAAATCGGCAACTCAAATGATACTAAAAACGCAAGGACCTACCTTCATTTTATTTGCCCAGCAAGCGTAGTGAAAAAATCTAATTTTCTTATCGGGTTTGCCTCGTTTCTTACTTGTGCGGACAGACATTTCCAGGGAATTACAAAATGCCTCTCCCTCATACCTGTAAAGAAATAAAATGTGGTGTGGATAAATGAAATAAGTTCATCAACTCCAGGGAAGCGTTTCCACAATATGCCACTATCAAATAGTATATTTGATAGCAAAAACATAAATAAGTAAATAAAGCTTCAACTTACCCGAGATTTTGAATAGCAAACACTAGTGACTCCCGTTCGCTTTCCCATCGATTAAGCTCCATTTGCGGATTTCGTTGTGGTTTGGATTTAGGCATATTTGCTTCAGTCCGGCAGTAGTTTATTGCTGTGATGTGTATTGGTCGGATATTTAAGTACAATAGAGCTGTGACAATTACTCAAAACATTGACAGCTTGCTCAAGCACCTGCTGTGTGGGGATTAACTTAGGTGTGGTAATTACTCAAGCCATTTACTGGCCCGCTGTGCAGAGATTAACATAGGTGTGAAGCTTTCTCAGCCGAAGAAGTAATGTGGCAAGTTTTCTCCATTTAAATCGGATTAAGTCACAATAAATATCAAATTTAATATATTTATTCATAATAAGTAAAGGTTTACAAGAAGGTTTAAAATATGAAGTTGAACAGCATTATTGTGTTGCAGATTCCAAGCGATAAATTGGATTTATTTCTTAAAATGTACAGTTGGATGGTTTTTGCCCGTTTTCTAGCACTTCATTTTTGGTCGATAGGCAATTTTTCTACCCTGTTTTCTCGAAAACCGTTTAAGCTACACCCGTGAAATTTGGCATGCTTATTAAAGACATATCAAGCTAAAAAATGATCCTTCAAATTTTTTAAGTTCCGCTTATTTTTGTAATTATTCATATTTTAATGAAAAAAGTCAAATTTTCATCATTAACTTTAGAAATATTAATATAAAAAGAGAACTAGGACGAATTTCTAAAATTTGAAGGACTGTTTTTTAATTTAATATG
>JARFOD010115346.1:0-15043 GCA_031763545.1 Mopalia muscosa
TACCCGCTATATAATTTACGGGTATCCCAGCTGGTATCGGATACCAGGATACCCGTCGAAACGAAAGGCCTGCCCCACCACCAACACCCAAAAAAAAAAACAATAGAAAAAGTTAGTTTTGACAAAATTGTGTGGTTGATAAAATCTCCAAAACCTATCTTGTTGCATGTTTTTTTTTAACAACCCAAATATTGAGTTGATAGGAAATTTGCTCTTTTTAAAGGAGTATCGTCTGACACTAAACTTTTATAGATGTGCTCGGTCCTGGCTAAGTGGTTAGCAGTTGTCTTTCCCTTAAAGTACCAATTCATAATGTAATTAGTCTTAAAATATACTGTAACAATATTAAATATTGTGCAGGTAAATCTAGCACAGCTTCTCAAATAAACTTGATATTCTGAAGATGTTTTTGTTTTGTAGAGATTTTTCTTGATGGAAGCAGGCAGCACCCTCTTTGATTTCTATACACAACTTTTCAGCAAGGTAAAAAAAAAAAAAAATCATTTTGTCAGAAGACGTAAAAAAATTTTTTTTTAATTATAATTGCTTGTATTTAGATGTCTTGTTCTACTAAACATACTGTATATACTTCTTAAGGTAAAGCAGAGAAATTAGCGTGTCTGTCCCTATTAAAATTAATGTTGTTGCCCAATCTTTGATTTGACTTATGGATTTTACCAACAACAAAACGGTTTATAGACAGGGCTGTATTCAGAGCCATTTGTATGGCCACCCAAACTACTTCAAGTCCAAATTAATGTCAATATATTACTATTTTCATCAATTCCTGTTAAAATGAAGCTAAACGCAGATTCAGAGCCCTCACTGTGATCTGAAGAATTTGGGAAAGGAACCTGGCAATTTTTTCTAGAAACTGCCCTGATAGAGTAACAGTAAAATATACAAATAAGCAAAAGTAATACAGTAAACAATCAAATTTATGTATAGCTGGCTAACATGGTTAAAAGTTGAGGGGAACATAGCGATGGAGGTCTTGGTAATCACTGGATATCATAAAACACGTTATTACTCGGTGGAAAACTGAATGTTTGGTCATCATGTATATATAATCCTTGGAATATTTCTACAGAAGGTAAGAAGTAAGCTTTAAAAACAAAACCGTTTATATCATTTTAGTTACATAATTAGCGAAATAAATTAAACAAATTAAAACTGGCAGGGTGGCGCTTTGCCAAATCAGCACCGCTTTTTTCCAGAATAGATAATGTGATGTAAAAATATAGCAATTCCAATAAATCATGTTATGTTTATTAGGTTGAAGACCATTATAGAGTTTGTCTGTACTGTGCTATGTTTTATTTAGGTTCGTGGTCATGAGATCTGGAGAGATTACTATTCTCTCAATCTAGTTCTCCAGGATGTATTACAGAATCACTACCCTGAAGAGCTCCAACGGTAAGGGCCATAACTCTGTTATACTCTATTGAACACCTTATAACTTCTAGCAGTTGGGACAGAGAAATAGGCTTTACACAGGGGATCTTTCACAGTTACACAATAGTATGTTTTTTTTTTTTTTTTAAGTCATAGCCATGTACTAGGATTGTTATATATGTAGCATGTTAGATATCTTATCTAAGGCTATGGACCACACTGTTAACAGAACATTAGACCTTGTTTATTTAACTACTTTAGCATACTGTTATATATAGCTTCACCTCTCCTATTTTTCTTAAGTCATTTTACACCTGATGAAGATACAGGCATATGTATCGAAACGTTGTGTTGTATAACAAAACAAGAAGTGGTTATCCAGAAATTGTATAATTAAATATATTATATTCTTGCGAAACGATTTTTTTGGAAGCAAAATAAAAAAACAAGCGAATTTTTATTTTCTCCTAGTGCAATAACCTCAACATGTATTGTCTGGAATCTAAACGTGGATTTATTTCAGGACATCTAACTGGTTTTCGGCAATATCCCCCTATAACGGTTTAACCTATTGACACTCACATTTTCTGCCAAAGCGCCTTACCAGCGAAGCGTATTACGTAATTAATATAAAACAGCGCATGTAGACGTACGCAAATTATCGCTTCCCACGAATAAATTCGCTTGGTGTAAAACCAGCTTTTGTTAAGTAGGCTTGCTTTGCTATTATTGCTGTCTATATCTCTATGATGATAACAAGTACTAATACTTTGTGGTTTGTTGTGCTTTCTTCGGTACGACCATAGCTTGGTATAAATAAGCGAACTGGATTTTTTCTTTCCTATTTCATTTTCTGCTCCCGGCGCGTTTACTGATTACTAGACACACTTGTTACCTCTTCTGTGTGTTGGTGAAATGTCAACAGATACTTGAAAACATTACGCGTCAAACCTCTACAATCTCACTGCTGATTTCGTCAGATAGCAATATGCTATTTTTGAAGAAAAGATGAGCAATCAACCTTTTTAAAATGACATTCTATAAACTTCCGCTTCATGGTTGTCTTTACCGCCAGGAGAGATTGGTGCCTGATTGTTTTCAAAACGCTCAGAGATCAGGGATCAAGTTACTAATTGATGGTTTGTGCAAAAATAAAATGCTGCTCATTTTCACGTTAAAGACAGGGATCAATTTTATATGAAGGAAGTATATGTACAATCATTCTGTTTGTTTGATTGGGGTTTTACGTCGTACTAAAGGATATTTCACTTATATGACGACTATATGTACAATGGAGAAAATAACTGAAATTTCAAGTCAATTTTATAGAGTTTAACAACTGTTTAAGTGGTATAGTAAAACAATCTGAGGAGGCTGTTTGTTTGATTGATGTGTAACGCCATATTAAATGTCATTCCACTTATAGGAGAGCGTGCAAGCTAAGTGAGCTAAGGAACCATCGATGTCCTTGGCGACAAACAGAGACAAGACTGAAGACGAAACAATCTGGCGTATTGATGTCCCTAAGCACAAGGAGCCTTGGTGTTAAATGTCGTACTTAAGGTTATTTCAACAAGACAGTCGACAAGGTGACTTGACGACTGTCATCTAAGTTATCTAAGGTATCCAGCTGATTAATATCATGTCATTTTCAAATTTAAAACACATTTGATAGCATTTGTATGAAACGCGTGGTTTAATTGTTGGGCAAAATTCAGTTATTCCGTGGATCAAAGGTAGTTTTTAATCCATATACCTTTGTGTTTGTGCGGTACTGCAATTAATTTGTTCGCTTATCAAGCCTATTTTCCTGCACGAACTGTCGTTTATAAAACATTGCCACATAAGAAACACGACACAATATTTAACCGGAAAACAATATTTGTTATCATCAGATTCCTAACAATGTATCATTTTTGTACAGGCCACATTAACTGCGAGCTAACAACATCTCAGATCATATTGCATTTAGTTCATAAAGAGCCGTTAGTCACTTTGTGTCATTTAACATGCATTTGAAAAAATCTCATGAGACTAGCCGACTTTTCTTTGGGCCTTGGACACCTCCTGTTAATCATCTGAATTGTCTCCGGGTAGCACTTTAATGATACACTATACCGACTACGGTCATAACGATATCCACCATTGGTATCTCACTTACAATAAACGTGTCTCAAGTCAAATCTCCGTGTTCGTGACTTGGCTCATGTTGAGACAACTCATACCATTTCCAGTGTACAATGTATTGGAACATCAACCAGACATTCCCGTCCAGTATTTTGTAAATACGTTATGTTGATAACACCAATATGAATTTTATCACAACAATCCACCTAAAGCAAGCCAATTAACGATTATTGGAAAAATAAATACTTTATGATTCTATATTTTATCATATTAATTTGATGATATAAACGTTGAATTAATACCCGTCTGGTAAATCGGACTTTCAATGTGAACTAGATCCCTCCTGGTGTAAGCCTATGATCTTGGGTTCCAAACATTGTTTGTGATTCGGTCAGGGAAGACTCCTGTTAAAGAAATGCAAAACATCAATCTAATTGAATGAACACCAAGTTAATTCCAAAAGCGAATACAGACGTGTGATGAGTTATTCCAGGGTTAACTAAGAGGTGGTGTTAGGTGAGTGACCTAAAATGAAAGTAGCCATAAAACGATTTAACATCTACGACTGCTCGAGATGTTTGAAAGATCTTTAGTCAATGAATATTTGTACAATGGTCCGGAGGAAAACTTCTAAAACGAGGAATCCTTTATGTGGAAAAATCCATGCTGAGTGAAGTTTTATGTTTCATTGAAGTAAGGTTTATTTCGACAAATGATGAAAAATTATTTCACCCTTCTCTCCAGGCAGTGGGCTTACTTCTTTATACGTTTGAACAGAAAAGGAGACGATGGGTTTTCACTTTTCGGAAATGTTACTCTCAAACAATGTAACCATAGACTAAATGTCATTTATAAAGAAAAGTCGATTTCTTCAGTATACCTTCAAATCTTTTCTGTTTGTTGAATCGATGAAATGGCACTACTTCGCAGATCAAAGTTGCCATCATGCTGAAGAGTAGCAGAAAACGTTTTGATAGTCAACGAAATGTTGCTCAAATGGGTTCATTCCACAAATAACATCAGTTTCAGTTAGACTGACTTCGATGAGGGCGATAGTTTGTTTGTTAAACATCGTGGTTAGTAATAGTGTATATGTTATAGCTGTTGTGGTACTGAAGCTATATTACTTACCGGGTCTTTCTTTAGGTATTTATTTTATTCGAAGGAGATAGCAACAAAGTTTGTTTATCGCTAGATTGTACTTCACAACATTTAATTTGTGACTTCATTTATACAGGGAGACGTTGTTAGAGAGCTTCCTGGTTCTTTGAAAGGGACACAATGAAGCTGATCTGTTTTTGATGTCTCTGTATTAATTTTTCTGTATTTGTCTTGTATGGTTGTGCTGCTAGTGGCGTCGAGGGGGATTTTTTCACTCTTGCGGTTGGCGCGTTGTTCTGTGAGTGAAATAACCCATCGTTCGATCTAAAACTTCAATCAAACAAGGATCTAAACTTTATGAAAAACAAAGCAATTGCGACATGAGTAACAAGGCTGACGGCGGACACAGCCGGTAAAATATTATAAAAATATAGCCGCTGGGGAATAAATAACGCTTCAATAAGACGAATTTGAAAAGTCACAAGACACCAAAACGAGTTAGGTCCACGTTTCAGCGTTGAGGGAAATGGAAAGAGTTTTAAGAGAGAAATTTGACATCCCCAGTTTGAAGAACTTTCGCATTTTGTTAATAATATAACCAGTCCCCACTGTTTATATCTGTTTTCCCCTCTAATGGTGATGTCATAAAATTCCGCTTTGGTCAATCACAATCGCTTCTTGAGACAAACGAAAGTCTTTGAACGTAGAAGTGGACTAGTCAGTTGGGCGTACATAATTGTTAATGTCTGAGTAAACTGTTTTATACGTATCAGACGACAATAAATAAATAATAACAGGAGATGAAATGGCTCAATGACATTTTCTTTACTGGACAATTTTTTGTTGTAGTACCAAAGTCATACGTCCTAAAGATTGATTGATCGGTTGGTGTTTTACGCCGTGCGTAACGGTATCCACAATATTTGGCGGCGGTGTATTCCACTAATAATTGACACTTTACCACTCAATATGTGAAGCGTTTCCATAATGTTGAAAAATTAATTTTCCTCCAGTGCCAAGTTCAGTATTGCTACTCTTCAAACGAACTGCCCTTAGCGAAAGGAACATTGTTAAAATTAACGACAAATTGTGCTATCCAATGCCCACGATGATAAAAAATACTTGAAAGCTCTAGATGAATATGACTACTTGGCAGGTGGTGTATATGCGAACTTGGTTTGTAAAGCTCTTCGTTTATGTAAAATATATGCCTACACTTAACAAAGTTGTCTAGATTTGTTAATATGTCGGTGTCCATGTGGGTACTTTATCCAGTGTATACCTTTAAATATGCAGATTTTATCTTTCATCTTGTCAAAAACGTGTCAATATTCAATATTCAGCAATATTGAACAATATGGAAACAATCACATAGACGGATCCCGATGAACTCCGCTATTAATAGAATCGCATACTTAAATATTTACGGTTTCTATCAATTAACTAAAGTAGGAACTGCAGGTCTTTTCTTACTTAATAGCGAGTTTCCGGTCCTGGCATCATTACACTATGGGTTAACAAGGATTTCCCCGAAGCTGTTATGAAATGTTAATCGAAGTGTCTATTCTAACCCCAATGCACTGGTTTGAACCCCTATTAAAGTTGTAAGTTCAAGTGATTTGTAGTTTGTCATGACGTCTTTAAAAAAGGTGGAAATGAGTTCTCCGACAATGGCTTCATCTGTATCGTGATTTGTAAAAATATTTATCTTGGAAGGATGGCCGTTCTAATTAGTTTTAAATTAACCGTTTTATCTACATCAACTGTAATGCCCCTTTTGGTCTCCAGCTCAAATAATGTTGACACTGAGCTTTGAGTGTCTCTGCCACGTTAAACTATCAGAATGAATTCTTCTTCAAGTGGCAGGAACTCACCGATCCGTCAAAGCTAAGACAGATGGTCTCCAATGGCTGTGTGCTCATGTGACACGGATTAGGACGTGAGCACAGGTGCGACCAACCCCCGGTGTTATTAGACCAAGATTGCTCAAGGTCTCTCAATGCAGTGACATACAGGTTACATGTAGGGCATAATGTATAGCATCAACTGGTAATCAATACTGGCTGGTTATGTTAAGACATGACTGTATACAATGATTTGATAATCGCAGGTTGTGATGTCGACTTAACTGTGGAAACACACCTTACGTCAATACACACACTCTTAGATTTTTGTTTTGAGGTTTTTTAGAAAAGAGGATGACTCTATATGGATCCATTACGACACAGAAACGGTTCTTCTCATATAAGAAGAAATGGGGATACTTGGAACTTTAACTGTTGTTTAAAACCATATCCCAATGATAAAATTAAATCTGTGATTGCGTGTTTTGCTTAATATTATTAAAATAATTGTTTTGAGGTGTGGGTATTAAAAATAAGGAACATCTCTTGCTTGTTTGTTTGTTGGATTGGGGTTCTATGTCGCACTCAACGGTATTTCTCTTTTATAACGCATGATTGTCCACTGACCAGTGCGCCTAGCCTTATATCGGTGGAAAATCGGGAGGAAACCTCGTACCCAGGAAAGGTTGGAACAGGAAGTGGGGTAATCCCAGAGGAAATCATGCGACTGAAAAAAGTCGTCAGTAATTACTTTCACCTTATTGGCGTAAGGATAAATCATGTTTAAATAGGTTAATTCAATATGATTAGTTAAATGTTATGACGTGTAATGAAAATAGCTGTTCAACGTGGGAATTGTATTTGCGAGAAGCTAGTTTGTTTGATTGATTGGTGTTTAACGTCGTACTCAAGGGTATTTTACTTATATGACGACGGATCGTCGACTTCACACTGTACACAGCCATATTACGGTGGAAAACCGAGAGGAAACCTCGTAAAACCCACGCCCCCGCGATTGCCGGAGTCACCACATGCTGCTCGCTCATATACCTGATGGTCGCCAGGCCGACTCGATCCAGTCGACGGTACATCGAAGCAGGTTCAGTTTAGGGAACGCACTCGCTACCACTGAGCCACGACCACGGGCCTGCGAGGACCTAGTTAAAATGTTTAAAATACACATGTATCACAATGTTAGTATATGTAGATACCAATAAGCAATTATTCCATCTTTGGTGACTTTAGTCGTTAAGATTCGTGGCATGTATTTAACTTTGTCAACCGTATGAAGGGCGACAAAATGGCAAAATGCTAGAAAGTCAACAGAACAAAAAACACACCATAGAATTGTCTGTCGTTTTCTTACCTCTGTGTATAATGTATACATTGACAGTTTAACTAAGGCCAATTGATAAGATCATGAACGATGCAGTAATGATA
Source organism: Mopalia muscosa (assembly GCA_031763545.1). NCBI lineage: Eukaryota > Metazoa > Mollusca > Polyplacophora > Chitonida > Mopaliidae > Mopalia > Mopalia muscosa. The sequence continues at coordinate 7,908 of JARFOD010115346.1, forward strand.
TTTTGTTAAATAGAAGATAATTATTGCTGAATTAATCTACAGAAAATACCGTAATGCTTTCACACAAATCACTTGTAAAACGTTTAGGTTCAACTGAGTACACCTAGCGATCTCAAGAATAAAATTATATGGGAATGTATTTGATACCTGTTGCCGTATACAGCACTGCCCGTGCATTTTTCCAGATATATATTTTACGCTATTATCAAAAAAAAGTATACACAAATAGAAATAAACTTGAGGCTATTTCACGTTTTGCACAAAATATAAATATCTAAAGTATAATAAAAAATCTCAGTATATGGTAGTTGGTTCAAAAAGGTCTTAGAAATTTTTATCCGGCTAAAGAACTCTGTGCAATTCGAAGTTCATTCTAAACACACACCTGGTCGATTGATTCGGTTAAAATTTAATATTTGAATCAAATAAATATTATTAAAGTGACAGCGTATATGATTGTCAACGAAGATTGCAGAATAGGGCTGTTTTATGCCATTTAAATGCAGGGCTTTGTAAAAAGAAAGCATACAAATGTACATGCATTTTTTATCAGTAAACCTTTTCAATAACCATCCATTCAGTATGGAAATAAAAGACAACTCACCATAGGCCGTGCTCTCAGAGGTAAATACGACTGTAATCCTTTATACTTCTGGGAGTAATCGCCTACCACATCCAGGATTTGTAACAAGCGACTGCTTAAGTTTCTTTAAGATAAACAGAAAAATAAAACGTATATTGATAGTTCGGTGCTTTTGGAGACCGTGAATTGAAAACGTATTACGACACTGTACGAGTGGGCTCTTTAATCACAACAGGTCGTAGTGACCAACTGTAATAGTCTCAGAATTTCTCTGCAGTGAACTATTACAATTCCTTAGAACCGTATTAGTTATGTGTATCAATAACCATTGTCGCAGTGAGTTGTGCTCCGGAAAGAAGTCAGAGCCAGCGGCAAAATATGTAGGTATAGTCACCGATGTGGACAGTATAGTTCCTGAAGCTAACGAGATGAAAAATCCATAGAAGGCGGCAGATCTTCGTAAAGCGACCTGCTACTATTCTCCAATCAAGGTGCTTTATGGATAACCTGTGAGTCGATAACGCTATGCGACAGACGGTCAGGGAGCGTTTGGTCATTTCCCTGGTAGGAACTATCGTCAGTTCTTTGGAGCATTGATTTTTAGCTCTGCCAACTTCAGTCTAGAAATTATGCAAGCGATAGGAATGTAAGCATATTTGTCTGCATTTCAATGTATTTGTCTACTAGATAGTCTTATTGTGCCGTAGCTTAAAAAAGGTTCAACTCTAATTCATTGGCAGGGGCCTGTTGATTAAAGGTTTGTGAAACATAAAACGCTTTAGTACAGTTTCAGCCCTTTTATATAGAATCGACATTTGCGATTTAAACCGTCATGAACGGCTCACCGTCCTATGATCAATAGTATACAAATATCTATCGTTTGTCTCTGACGAACAATGTTGTATGCAACTAACAAAGTTTTCAAAGTTATATCGCTAACAAAAAGTTAAAATACAGACTTGGCTTGACTACAAGATTAGAATGCTTGAGCGGGCTTTTTTGTGAACAAGCTAAGGCTTTGCTTTTTGATGCACCGATAGGACATGAATCAACCGATTATACCTGACAGAGACACAGGTTTTCATTAAAAATGTCCCTTCGAGGCCAAAGTTATACATTATTTTCAAATAATATGCTTGTCCTTTGATGGAAAGTATGCCATCTAGGAAAGTACGCCATCTATAAAAGTTTTGTGTTAAGTTTGGGGTAAATGTTTGTATTAACCGTAACCCAGAATTCAAGTTTAGTCTTACCTTTAACCCATAATTCACTATTAGTCTTACCCTTAACCCAGAATTCACTTTTAGTCTTACCCTTAACCCATAATTCAAGTTTAGTCTTACCCTTCACCCAGAATTCCCGTTTAGTCTTACCCTTAACCCATAATTCACGTTAAGTCTTACCCTTAACCCAGAATTCACGTTTAGTCTTACCCTTAACCCAGAATTCACTATTAGTCTTACCCTTAACCTATAATTCACGTTTAGTCTTACCCTTAACCCAGAATTCACTATTAGTCTTACCCATAACCAATAATTCACGTTTAGTCTTACCCTTAACCCATAATTCACGTTTAGTCTTACCCTTAACCCAGAATTTACTTTTAGTCGTCCCTTAACCTATAATTCACGTTTAGTCTTACCCATAACCAATAATTCACGTTTAGTCTTACCCTTAACCCAGAGTTCACTTTACTCTTACCCTTAATCTATAATTCAAGTTAGTCTTACCCTTAACCCAGAGTTCACGTTTTGTCTTACCCTTGACCTATAATTGACGTTTAGTCTTACCCTTAACCCAGAATTCCCTTTTAGTCTTACACAACAGATAGGCCCCTTCGGTTATCAGCTCGAAAGAGATTGATATCTTGATAGAATAAATGATTCCTCTGGTTTAACTTGTAAACGGGATGCCGATTGAATTACCGTTTGATCTCGAAACGTGGTATACACCTTTCACACATAGATTGAATGGATGGTTAATTTAAGAAAAGAAGCTAAGCATTTTATAGAGCATGAGATGTGATGTCATAAAATGTAAACTTTGTATTTTTGCTTTGGTTAACAATTCTTATTCACTTTCGAAAGTTAGTCCATTATCATGTAAAAATACTATGGGGACAGACGTTTAAAAACGGCGAGTGGAGCTGAGTGCCGCTTGACCAATCAGCTAACCACATTGCTGCGCATGTCTGGGTGAGTTACTGAATATAAAAGACATCCATTTCTCGCTTTCTTGTGTGAAAAGCCCTTTGATCGATCATGGCGGCGCAGACAAATATGTCTGGAGGTAACAGTTTTTTCAAATTTATTTTGTTTTCGTAATTTGAATGGAAGTGTTGCATATATTAACATACTAATAATTACGTACTTATTCACTAAGCCTGTACTTTTCAATTATATTGCTTATCCCGCTTAAGCGAAACACATTAATTGCCAGTTGCGTTCGCCCAAATCAAGGTTATTATAGATTTTTGCGGGAAAATCCTAAAACTTAAAACAGACTGGCCTGCTTGTTTGTTTGTTTGGAACGTACGCTGTTCAAAAGGAGCAATCCGCATTCTTTTCCGGTGCTGTTGTTGAAAGGTCAAGGCCACCACAGATTACTGCAGGACACTGCTGTCAAACGACCTGTAAACTTTGCCACATGTGCTTGATCCTCAATCGTGGTACACATATTGAGGAGCGAACGCGAACCGATTTCGTCGACGTAAGTCAAAGGCCAAGTTCACAGAGTGCCTTGATTTCATTAAAAGTTGGGATAAAGTTGCTCTATGTACAAACAGGTATTTATCATTTATTATTATATATAATGTACCGTACAGTATCAAAATTATTAACAAACACTTGAATCTTGTTTTGTAGACATGTATCAAGCAAGGTCACTGTTGTATTCGTAATGTCTTAAATGTTCCGCCATTTAAGCTATAAGACCGTGTAGTGTAAGTGAGACCGGGGCCAGTTGCAACAGGGGTACATTGCAACAGTGGAGATATTTTTGACACTTGAATGCCAATCCATTTTTATCTTCAACTGTAGTTAAGCATTTGGTTGATCCTACTGTCTACCATAGTAACAGTTAACTGCAGTGCTACATTAAAATTGTGTACAGAAAAATCGTTTTTTGACTCTTTTTGTAAATTATCAGGTATATCAATGATTTCATATTTTATCTGATTATTAACATAACTAGAAGATTTGATTCATATATGTGTAAAGCAGAAACATTAATGTGTAATCAGTGACAAAACAAAATCTGTTCAGTTTATTTTATTTCCTTAAAATTGAATTTAGTTGCACATGTTCCATTGGGGCACGTTGCAACACCTTTGAGGGGGCACATTGCAACATATTTTACATAAGAGCTGATGCAAAGTGCCCCATGATTTCACCCAGAGATTTTACTAAGTAATAGTTTTATTTGTCCAGCAATTCTATAAAAGTTCACATTAAAGAAACATTTATTTCTGGTCACTATTCCTCTTTCCATAAAATGTTAGCCTATATATATGTTTAAAAATACACGCATATATAAATTTCAAGCACACTTTTTTGCTTTATACAATGAAATGTTTATATGAAAGTCCCAAAAAGCTATGAAATTGGTCCCTAATAGCCGGATTTTAATCAGCGACAGTAGTCTGATCTATAAAACTTGAAGGCATGGCTTTAATAACGCCTATTTAAAATTTTAACATTTGAATTTTGACATGGATATGTGTGTTTGCGAAGTTGTCATGTCTGTCTTCGTGTCGATTGGGTATTGGCTATGTACATGGATATATCTTGTTTGAGTGGCATTTAGAAGCTGGTAAATTAGAAAGACATGACGACTGATATGGATTGCCTATAGTATATAGAAGTTGAAAATCCATATCAGTCGTCAGGTCTTTCTACATGGATATAGTAGGTTGCAATGTACCCCGTAAGGCGATTCAATCTGCCCCAGCTCGGGGCAAGTTGAAACGTCTGACCGGAGTGTATAAATTATTCTATTTGAGAAAGTCTATTTGTACAATCAAAACAAATTTATGTCCAGTGTATAGCTGAATAATGTGGTTATGTACTGTAGTAATATGGACTTTCGGGTTGACTTATTGGCTTACATACAGTGTTTCAACCAAAAAGTGATGCAATGTGCCCCCTACAGACTAGGTAACGTTGTATTGTCGATCTTTTAAATATTCCACCATTTACCTGGCCTATCTATTGCTACCAGATCTAGTTTCAATAGTATCAGCCTACACACCTGTATAATCACCATGTCTCTGTTTATGTTGGTTAAACGTTTATTCTATCTGTATTATAATATCATGTATTTATTATACTTTATCTCAACATGTATATTTAACTGTAGCTCAAAATGTACATTTATTATATGAAGCCTTATATTACTGTCTTTCACACCTGTGGTGCACTAATGACTATTTCGTCAGAAATAAACAACGTGTATTCCTAAAAAAAGTTACCATACTCTATGTATAGCCTATTCCTCTCAACCTAATCAATTTTTGTTTTTACACCTGTAATGTTCTTGTTTGTATATATAGACATTTTCCATGTATAATAGTCATTAGCTTGAAAACGGCGCTAGAATCTGCTCCGAAACGTCGCTCGTCAATAAACCAGAAGTTGTATATCCATAAAATACCTTGTTATATTCTTATTATCAGGCGCATTCGACTGGACGTTTTCATTAAGGAAAGCTGGATTCGTTGTCTACAATTTTGTTCGACTGGAACATTCGTAAAGATTCATTGATTACGTTAAGCACAATTTTTTTTCTCCGTTAAATCGGTCATGTGTTCAGAAAACAAAAATCGAGATTAAATCGTAGACAACGGCTTTACCTTGCTTCACGAAAACGTTCAGTTGAATGCGCATATTGTTAACTATATTGTACACAAGGGTATCGCCGGCTGCTAACAGTGTATAAGCTTGACGTGCTGTTCGTTTAGGTGAACTCAGCGTCTAAGAGAAAGTAATCCAATTACAGCGTCGCATGGAAGGGCACTTTATGGTAGCGGCTAATACTAGTGTTAGCTTCTTGAACCATATGTCCTGCAGTCTACGAGTATCAAGGCCTAACTGACAGTGTTGTAAAGTCTCTGTTCTGCTACCTCCACTGTCAAACAATTATGTCCCATCTGCTTTCATTGAATTCTTTCTGGACGACTTTGACGATTTTCAGAACACGTTGTATTTAGTCTCTTATAACTCGGTAATCTGTAATCCTGTCAATTCAGGCTTTATACAAATATATATTCATATATATTTTTTTTAGAAGGCTTGAATATTTAGGATTACATATATTTGCACGTGGTGAACATCCAATTTTTATTTCTAAAAATATTGCAAAATGAGTAAATGTCAACAGAAAAAAATAGCTTATTTTTTTTTAAATTTGAATTACAACGATCCCAGTGGATTTTGTTGTCTATCCTGCTTTGGAACGTCTTATAAAAATGTAAACTACAACTTTCAGAAAATAATCATGGACGAACTTTTACAAAATAAGTCACTGATCACTTTGTGCTCGTTTTACGAAGGTACAAATTTGAAATTTCTAATATGAATAGATTTCTAGAAATGCGCCTTGGAAATGTAGAGTATGCTTAAAAGTAAAATGCCAGAAATGATAAACAATTAAAGTTTTGCAACTTGAACATATGATCGTGGGGTAACTAAATTATAGGCTCCAATTTTATCGTTTGAAATTAGAATTTCGAATCACTTTTTTGGCTAAAACATAGTTTAAATACCTGTCTTTTAATGTAAGCGATAAAAAAATGGTTCATTTTTAGCTCAAGGGGTCCAGCAAGACCGTAAGTGTCTAGTAACCACTGTAGCTTAATTATGACGACATGCGCTGTGCCTGTATTGCCAGTCAATGTATGTAGAAGACGTTCAGTGTACGAAAACAACAAAAAATTGTCATTGGCTAAAGAGGCGGCTTGTGGCGAGGTACATTGTTTGTTACAGCTAAATGTCTTCGCTGTTTGGCGAATACAACGAAATGAAAAGTAAACCGACAGAGGTAGCTAGGGATTTGACGGTCAAATTGCTGCCTTAGGCACACGGTCATTGACATATTATAGGCAAAGTGTCAACAACAATACGTCATTGGAAGAAAATGGTGACACCGAAATGCCTAAAAAAATGTTATTAACCAGGTACTTGTTTTATTACACGTTCACGTACAGTTCTTTTTTGGTTTCCACGGGAAGAACTGATTTATTGATTGGTTGGTGTTTAGCGCCGTGCTTAAGGGTATTTCCCTTATATGAGGGCGGTGTATTCCAACAATAATTGACACTAGCACAACCAAAATGGCGGTCATACGACGGAATTGTTGTCAGAATCCACCTTTACCGTTTTTGGAATTTGGTTTAATTCTGGTTCAGCCAAAGTGGCTATAATTAATAATTATGAAGAATTTGTTTGTTTGATTGGTGTTTAACGTCGTACTCAAGGGTGTTTCACTTATATGACGACGGACAAAAATACAGAACATCACAAACAAATCTGCTTCCCGTTACCCTTTAGCTCTGAGA
>JARFOD010115357.1:0-15042 GCA_031763545.1 Mopalia muscosa
GATAACCAGAGTTACGATAAGATTATGAAAATGGAAATTAATGTATTGTATTACACACAAAAAGTTTTACTTATTTACAGAATATGTTTTTTTGGTGGTCTTCCCCTTAGCATTTTGGACACCATACTTTTGATTTCTGGCTAAGCCCTAGTCCGAATGGCCGTGACGTTTTGTTTTTGATAATGCCTGACGGCAACTCAAAAACTATCGTCGAGCTCCTCGGACTAGCTATAAGCCCCTGTCACGAATTTCAGTCTTTCGCATGGAATAGTTTCGTGTCGGAAAACACATTTTCTCAAGAAGTTGTCCTTGCCCATGACCCTTCATATCCGCCGTTCCATCCAAACCCATCAATAATGGGATTTAATGTGAACTGCGACATTTCACGTGATTCACTCCTCGTCCGAATACCGGGGCCCTGACATTCTTACCAGTTCAAACGTAAACAAAAAGTTTAAAAGATGCAATTTCTTATGCACTTATCAGCAACTGCACGAAATATGGCTCCGAAAGATCAGTATGCAAAACATAGGAACAGAATTTGGACGAAGTTTACCAGGAAATCCAGTTGAATAAAACGAGACTTAGGCCTATATGCCCTCCATATACACCTATAGTATGTTTTGATTCTGTCGAGCTATAGGCATTGCAAAAGTAGTAACTATTGTAATTTGCTTGTTAAGGACCTGGTTAATTTGTTTACATATTAACCAATATCACAGAATCACAAATTAAAGCTGTATAAACAAGTATTATTGACCTCTTTGTTCTTCCAGGTTTCAAAGTCAGCACTCGATTACTGGTGGCCATCAACCGTCGTTATTCCAACAAACAGGGACAGATTGATGTTAAAGATTTCATTTTGTGTATCTGCAAGCTAGAGACCATGATAAGTAAGTTATTAGGTCTACATTAAAACTACATTGTAGAAATAAATATTGCATTCCGTTGAGTTAAATGAGGTCAGTCCTTTTGTCGTTTTCGGCTGGATGGTTTTAAGAAGAGGGGCTATTAGTCGAAAAACGGAAGGTCTTTGTGTCATTCACAATAGCATTTCAAGACTTAAAAGCTACATTCAATGAGCTTATTTACTTATTGGAACGTATTCATACCAGCAATATATTCATAATAAGTGCGCTATCTAAAAACATTCTCTCTGCGTTATGGATTACTTGTTGGAAAAATTGGCACGATGTTCTTTCTGTACACAGGAACGTTCCAGGCTAACCAGTCCCACCCGGGTTCAAATGCTGTATTCCGTATGGAAGAGGTGAGTTAACTCTACCGATTCCAATAGTTTACAATTGTAATGTTCGACAAAATTGTGACATACATTGACAAAAAGACATCAATTTATGGCAACGTGTCTATACTTTTAACATTGCAATGTTCTGCTTTGCAACCAAAAGAAAAAGGTAACCCATTCCAACGATATTTTGTTTGCAGTTTCAAGACTGTTCAAGCAATAACTGTTAAACTGGCAAATAATGATATAAACTTAACTCGCTGGATAAAAGCAGAAACTCGGGTTTTTTTAGGTTTTTCTTGAGCTTCAAAGAAAATTACATGGATGAGGGGTCATTAGAAAAAAAAAAACTTTCACCCGGTCACTCTCCTATCAACATGTATTAAATATCTTAGGAGAGTGACCACCGGTCAGTTCAAAAACAGAAGACCAAATAGCACAATGATTAATTAACTTTAAAGTGTAAATCAGCAATAATTAATACCTAAAACATTCCTGTTGAAAATCGCTGATTAGCCCTACCTTGGTGTATGGAGGTAAAGCTTGGTGTAAAGCGATAACGTTATTTTGTGAAGGACCATCACCTCAAATTGTTGACGTCACGTTAAACTAGAACTGCTTGATGTTGTACTCTATTGATGTAGCGTTTTACAATAAACAAGCCTTTTATAAGGAGAGTAAGGAGAGTTTAATTTATAAAACTCTGTTTTGGGGTTTTTTTTAATAAAAATTATACTTTGCAGTGAGTTATCAACTTTGCCTTCATCTTCCATTTCCATTTAATTTTCAGTTTGTGATCAGCACCATATATTCATAGTCCGCCAGAAGTTCTATTGATGGGAACACCGGAGAGCTTTGCAAGGATATGGACCTTTCCTACCATAGGTTTAAATGGGCACGCTGAGGGCGGAAATGAAATGAAACATACCTACTGAGCAGGAGATTGAGATATGGACTACTATTTCCATGCCAAGCCCATTGAGGCGTCAGAGTTTTTCTCAAGTTAAACAAACTCCAGGAATCTGAAGTCCTGAAAGGTTAAGGACTGTGTTTCCTAGATTCTTGGAGTGAAGTTTACCAAACAGGATCAGCAGGATTAAAACGAAAAACTATTTATCAAAAAGTGCCTGGAATAATATGTCATTCCACACTATCTATAGCATCGCTAAATCAAGCTTAGGTCTGTTTTCCTGTGCTGTACATGGATGGTTCTGTGGAAGATGAAACTTATTAATGAGTGTTGTAAAAAGAATGATCCAGCATACAAAATCTCTATAATATAATACATGTATTTTAATGTGTGTTCACTTTTCCCATTAGGAACTCAAACCACAAAAAAAACAAGGGATATACTTGTTGAGATGTCACCTAAACCCAATCAACCATTTCTGTTTATTGTTGTACTCTTTTTTCTCCCAAGATCTTTTTTAACAAAAGTGCTTACACTGTTTTACACATAACACAAGGCTTTTACAGCTGCTTCATCTTATGTCAGCTCAGTGGATTTTTGTTCAGTATTAAATGCTAAGTTAAATATTGAATACTTTTTTTAGTCAAATATATTATTTTTAAAAAGTTATGAGCAGCTACTGTTAGTGAGTTAAAGATTAACTTATACAATTTAACAAATAAATATAAACCACTATGAAGATAGTTCTGTTTTATTCTCTGTATACATGAAAAGAAATAAATGAGTTTTACAAAAATTAAATGAGTTTACAACAGAAATTAAATGATTTTTTAGAAATAAATGAGTTACAGAAATAAATGAGCTTACAGAAATAAATGAGTTGCAGAAATAAATGAGTTGCAAAAATGAGTCTTTAGAAATAAATATGTTATAGAATTAAACAAGCTTACAGAAACAATTGAACTTACATAATAGGGTAGCGTGTTTATAGGCAATATAAATAAATGGATGGCAGCATATGATATGAATTTAAATACAATATATACAAAGGAATCATAATAGCAAGATTGTTCAAAATTGAACATAATATTTTATGTAAATGAATGCCAAACATATCAGTTCAGTTGTTTGTTTTGTTTCTTTTATATATCATGTAATAATGTAATAAGATTGAATATATGTGCTATACAAAGTTGTAAGGCCTTTGTACGATTCTGCCACCCAACGTTTCTGACATTGCAATATGCTCATTTTCGTTCGGTGGATTAACAGCAATCAGAAATATAAGCGTTTGAGATGTAAAGAAAAATAAATTGTGTCTTTGTGCAGTTTGTGGGCCATTGAAAACCCACCCATCAAAAATTCATTGGAAATTTTGTCAAAAGTGTGAAATTCTCTATTCTTAAGTCATAAAAGAGAATATTTTTGCCAAACATGGGTCATTGAAATTTGGTTTGTATTGTAGACGAGATCTTTTAACTTTTACAGTTAGTAAATTTCGTGAATGGTTATTCATTGATTATAATTTAACCTTTTCTTCAACCTCCTTACCTGTTTTTATCAACTGGCTGCATATAAGCAGCTATCATGTCCCACACTAATAACAGCTCTCTTAATAGTACCGTGATCAGGTCAATATGTGAAGGAAAAATCTTCAACAGTCATACAAAATAAGACAAATAGATGGACACCACAGCACAATAAACTGTTTTGTGTGACAGTGCTGCTCAGTAAGTATCACTTGTCCACATCTTTTCATGAGATTTGACCCTCTGCTGTGAGAATAAGATTATAGATAGTAAAAACTTATGTGCAAATTTATTTTGAAAGAAAGTTATAGTCTCACTTAAAGGTTTGTAGATAGCCTATGTATGGCTATTGTCTATTAATGTGTCAATGTAACTTTGTAAAAGATGTGTTGGAATGGAAATTTAATGCATCTAAACATTATCTTATTATGAACATAATCACAATCACTCTCCATCTCTGAGCATTTGAATGTATGCACAACAGTGTTAGGATACACTTTAGGCGTTGATGTTTAAAGTTTTTGTTTGCTACTAAAAGACTTTGCCACTCAAGCTTTTCAGTGCCTCCAGAACCTTTGCCACTCAAGCTTTTTAGTGCCTCCAGAACCTTTGCCACTCAAGCTTTTTAGTGCCTCCAGAATCTTTGCCACTCAAGCTTTTCAGTGCATCCAAAGCCTTTGCAACTCAAGCTTTTTAGTGCCTCCAGAACCTTTGCCACTCAAGCTTTTTAGTGCCTCTAGAACTTTTGCCACTCAAGCTTTTTAGTGCCTCCGGAACCTTTGCCACTCAAGCTTTTTAGTGCCTCAAAGCCTTTGCCACTCAAGCTTTTCAGTGCCTCTGAAGCCTTTACGACTCAAGCTTTTCAGTGCCTATGAAGCCTTCACCACTCATGCTTTAGAGTGCATCTGAAGCCTTTTACCAAGATTTTCAGTGCATCTGAAGTCTGACAGACCCTTGTGTTTTAACACGAGGAGGCACAAATGTGCGTTTAATAGCAATGCATAATGGTGAATCCAATAACCAAAGAGGGTCTACATAATTGATTGGGTTAGCACAGGAAATATTGTTTATTCAGAATTTCGAGGAAACTGGTTAAAATTCGTCTGAGGACGGTGAGGACAGTTAATCTGGCAAGCGGCATGCTTATTGTGCGTGTTGTTGAGTAGTGAAACTGTGAATGTTGATTACCAAACTCTTCAAAGCTAAAATAAACATTTTCCTGATCAGATGAAAAACAGCATGTTATCTTTACTCAACATGAACAAAAGTTATTTTTATAAAACATATTTTATATATTGCACCTGGATATAAAAAGTGCCAACTCTTTTATAAACATTATTGGTGAATCCTTGCTCACGTCATGTTCTGGGCACAGTTGTCTGAAGAATGACTAGTACTAGTAGCATTTACCAAACGAATTCCACAATAACTGTATGGAAAAAAGGCTTTAAACTGGGCATACCATAATAAATTCCAGACAGGGAATTTAAACCCGCTTATCACAATTGTACTTAATGCTTTAGGACTTAAAAACCATCATCTTTCCTTTGACAAAATGTTTTCTTTCTTGAAAAATCTTTTCAATGTCACATAATCCTTAGTGTTCCAAGTAGTGAACACCCCCAGTAATAATGCCCTTGTAAAACTTTGTGTGGATCGACATCACCTGTGACTAGGTGGACACCAGATATTACCATTGGTATCAGGAAGGTCAGTGTAGGGGATATCCCACATCCAAGGACGCTCTGTAAATATATACATTGTATTATTTTATTTTTTTGTTAAATCTAAAGCACAGTTACAATTTAGGAGCCAAGTTATGATGCTGATTGCTGGATTGTTTCCTTGGATTTCTGGTACATCAAACGGATAGTTTCCTTGGTTTCTGAGATACAGTTGGCAGATCTCACTGACATTTACTTTGATTGCTTGTATGGTTGGAGTTTAATGTAGTACTCATGGGTATTTCACTTATATGACGACAGAATGTCCTCTGCACACTGTACCTGGGCCTGCTTGAGCCACATTGTGGACACTCCTACACCAGATAGTGGACAGATGGACCCAAACTCCTGGATCATACAAAGCAGACATGCTAACCACAACCCCCAGTTATTTTGGAATAACGATTTTGAACAGCAATCCTGTTATTAAAGGGACTAACCTGTTTTGTCATAAGGTGATGGTGGTAGATCATAAGGTAGGGGTAGAATCCCTCCATGTCTAGCTCTCTCTAATGTACTCAATGAGGAGGTTATATCAAAGGTCTTCCCATCTGTCTGTTAAACAAAGCAATATTAAAACATCTTTGAAAATCGCTTGTTTGTTGAATTGGGCTTAATGTTGTACTCGAGGTTATTTCACTTAAATGATGACAGATTGTCCATTTCAAATTGTTCCTGGCTTAAACACAGGGGACCACTGGGAGGAAAGCTTGATTGTTAAAGCCCCATCGTGTGACTTAACTCATGGTGGAACTGATGGACAACAGGTACAAAACCATGAATAGAACATTGAAGTAGGGTAAGACGGATTGTCCACTTCACAGCCTTAATACAGTGGAAAACCAAGAGGAAACCTCATAAAAACCACCCACGCAATTGCCGGAGTCACATCATGTGACTTGCTCATATACCTGATGGTCAAAAGGCGGACTCGAATGGAAGCATAAATTGAAGCATGTTCAGTTCAGGAAGCACACTCGCTACCACTAAGCAACCGCCGCCGGCTTCACATGTATGATAATAGTTATCATATTGGCTTGATTTTTTTTTTATAAAAGTCTTTTAAAATTACACTAATGTGAATTTCAAGGAGCAAAATTTATCAAATTAACATAATGACTGACTGTATAAACATTTTTAGATATGTGCTTACAAAATGTTTTGGAAGGAAAAGAACTCCAAGTTCATATGAGCGGATCATTAGCTGACTTCCCTTCTTCTCCAGGGCGCCCCAAGCCGCTTTAGACAGGTTCGCACTAGAAATAATTCATCAAAATTAGAAGCATAAATTTTAAACAATTTATAATAAATGTTATTTAAGTCATGATATAATACCATAAAAAAAATATAGATTCAATTAGAGCAAACAATTCTGCTTGTTGATAATGGTATCACCAAGTCACTATTAATAAATGGACGTGGGTAGGAGGAAGGTCCCAGTGCTCTCAGTTAACATGAGCTGATACATTTGTGTTTATATTGCTTGTTTGTTTGTTTATTTAATTCGTGTTTAACATCCTACTCAAGGGTATTTCACTTATATGACGGCGACATCAATGGTGGGTTTTATTTTTGTCCATTGAGCTGGCACACTATCATCACCTTTTGGTTTGAGGTTTAACACCGTACTCAAGGATATTTCACTTATATGCTGACGAATTGTCAACTTCACACCGCTCCTGGCCTTATTATGGTGATAAACCGAGAGGAAACTATTAAAAGCTACCCCTGTGATTGCAAGAGCCACATTGTATAAAATACCTCAAGAGTATACAAGTGGTGTACAGATGAAACAGATTTGGGTATTTTTTTAATACTTTCTACTGACCTTGTCACAAGAAACCATGCAGCACGCTTGTAATCAGGAGACACCCTCAGGTATGTTTTTATATGAGGTACAGCCCTAGATCTGCCACGCCCATCTGACTTCCAATGGCTGAAAACAAAATTTTTTAAAAGACAGCTGTAAGGTATCATTTTGAACTTTTGTTTTATTTGCTAAATGTCCTACACTGTTTGGCCTCACTGTGTACGATTCTCTTAAATAAATCAACAAAGAATTAAATTAACAGTAATCATTTCCTTTAATTAAAACGGTAGTTTATTGTAACAAGAAAATCATGTAGCATTGTATGTAGTACTGGAAAACTTACTGAAAGAAGCTATGAAGGTAAGTCTGTTTCTTGGCCACATTGATACTGTAGGGAAGACAGCCCCCACCAGGGTACCCTTCTAAACTCAGTCTCACATTGTCCTTACTAGGAAAAATCTGAGAAAAGAATAATAAAATAACTTTCTTATACCATTAAAGTAATGCCAGAATCTCATAATAGCAGGTGGTTGGAGGGAGCTTCATGTTACCTTGGTGCTCTCAAGAGCTAATGGGGAACAGGAAGCTGATCTGTTTGTGGTGTGTGTATTGTGTCCTGTTGTTGTTCCGTATTTGTCCCCTCTTGTCTTTGTTTGTTGCCAGTGGTGTCAACAGTGGTTTCCTTCACCCAATGGGCTGGCACGTGGTCACATAAGTGAAATACCCTTGAGTATGATGTTAAACACCAATGAGACAAGCAAACATACATGAAGTGGGGATATAAACCAATGAATTCATATCAGAGCTCAACACTATATACTCTAATTAAATGCTTGGTTATTGATTTTCCTTAAAAAATTGCTTGATTGGTGCTTACCAGGGTGCAAAAGTTGTTCATTTATAGCTATAGAACTGCACTTTGTTATATTAGAGAAAATTGATATATAAACACAACTATGAAATGTGAAGTGTTTTCTAATGTTGGAAGACTAATGCCTCCAGGATTGCTCCACACAGAACCTTGACGCCAATGGTAACAAACAAAGACAGGACAGGCCACATACTGGAAGAGCACAGGACATTATGCAAATACATCACACACAGATCTGTTCCATATTGCCCTTTAGCCCTGCCAGCTCCAGGACTCTAGGAAGCTCCCCTCCCCCAAATCTTGCCCTAAAAGTTATGGGTTTTTTTTTGTTTGTTTGTTTGATTGGTGTTTAACGACATACACAAGGGTATTTCACTTATATGATGACGGATTGTCCACTTCACACAGCCCTATTACAATGGGAAACCGAGAAGAAACCTCGTAGTGATGAATATAAGTTGTGGAGAAAGAGACACTTTGTCTGTTCCATATTGCCCTTAAGCCCTGCCAGCACCAGGACTCCAGGAAGCCCCCCCTCCCCAAATCCTCCCCTAAAAGTTATAGAAATCCCTCCCCAAATCCTGACCTAAAAGTTATTGAAATCCCTCCCCCAAATCATGAACTGAAAGTTATGGAAATCCCTCCCCCAAATCGTGAACTGAAAGTTATGGAAATCCCTCCCCCAAATCGTGAACTGAAAGTTATGGAAATCCCTCCCCCAAATCCTGCCCTAAAGGTTTTGGAAATCCCTCACCCAAATCCTGCCCTAAAAGTTTTGGAAATCCCCCAACCAAATCCTCCCCTAAAAGTGTTGGATATAGCCAACAATTAGTACTAATCACCTCACAGTGATGAACACACGTTGTAGAGAGACACTTTGTCAATATAGTCAAGTGCACAGGCTCTGTTTGAATCATGTGGGGTTTTTTTTACACTAGAACTGACCAGTTGGAGAGGGGGTTGTGACATCATTCCAGACTGGCCGTTGGATGAGAGACTCTGCAGCCATTCTCCACACAACCAGTTAGTCTTGTCTGCACCCAATGAACCTATGCTAGAAAACTGACCTATAACAGGCCACTTTCTGACTTCCCCATCAATGCTCTGTCTAAGAACCTGCAGAGAAAACAATCCTCTAAATAGTATTGAGGTTATTTATGTTTTAGATGAATTCCATTAATCTAGTGACACATTGTTAAAACAGGAGAACATTTATACTGTCCATATACAATGAATGATTAATTGGTTTTTTTTCATCGTATTCAGGCTATATTTCAATAGTCAATAACATATTAGCCATAATATGTGAAATTTTGTTGGGATTTTGAATGAAGAAAACCACCTATGACATCAAGGCATACAAAGAAAGATAATACAGGACATATCACCGAAAAGATCAGCTTGATGACTTCATGTTGTTCCAACAAGAAGCTCCTTCCCAACCCTCCACCATAAGAATATATAAAAACTTCCAACAAAACTGCCCTTATTCAGAGAGCTAGAGTATTCCTAAGTTAACAGCTAAGGGACAGTTACTTAGTGGTAAAAACCGTAAACAAATCTACTGACCTTCCTCAAGCGGAGATGTCCCCAGGCCTCTTTTTTCTCATTTATATGTCTACCGGGTACAGAACCAATCAAATATACCCTACAAAATAAAATGGTTTGTCTTGTTTGCCAATCCTTTGTTGAAACAAAAAATTGTATAAACCAAATAAAACACCTTACTACTGTTGATAAAAACATAATCTTTTAACATAAAATAGTTTTGCAGAATTACCAGTTTGATTTTATAAAAGTTAACAAAGCAACCTTGTCAATATCTCAAGATTGTGAGTTGTTACAGAAATATCTAGTTTCATTTTTTTTCTTCTGTTTTCTACAAAATCAAAGAGCAATAATTTTACTCTGCTGTGACATCTGATTTCTTTTTTTTAAATTGCTCACTTAAAAGCAAGACATACAGACTGTTGTTTGTTTATTATGAACATACAAAATACTTTTGATCTATTGACTGATTGCTTAATGGTATTTCAGTTCTACGGTGGATGTGTTCTCAAACATTACATACCAGATGAACACAACCATAAAATGTGAAATGTTTTTCTTCTGTTGGAAAAGTAATGATTAGTAAAACAGTACAACCAAGCTTGGATTGTTTGTTTATTTTTTTCTTTATCTGATTATAATCTTTTTCTTAATGTTTTTATTCAAGTTTATAATGTATTTTTGTTAAATGTTTTAGTTGTCTTTGTTATATTCCCCTCGACCCTCATGAAAAGAGGCTTTATTGCTTATGTGGCTATCGAGCTGAAATAAAGATTATTATTATTATTACTATTATTATTATAGCCTTTACGTTGACAAACCGATTACTTTGGCTACACAAACAAACCGCAGAGTCGCCATCTTAACTGTATCGCTGTTATCATGCACAGATAAGTAGTAAGACTCATGCTTCAATTCAGCTCTACAACCCCTTTTGTGAGACCTTTCGTTCCTATTTCATGAGTGAATATGTTACTTACCTTTCTGAGTTTCACTATTAATTGCGTTACTCAATAGAAGGCGACAATGCGCGGCTGCCATGGGACGTGATGGCCGGGTAACACAATCACAGATCGCTTATTTTGAAAGAAAGTGATGTTTCTTATCCCTCCATACTCCTCCCAGATATAATCAACCATTGTAATGTTGCAAGTACAATGTCAACATTACATTGTGAAACACAGTAACACTCAAATGGTCACTTAAATTTAATAACGAAAGAAACAAAAAAACAACAGTTCTACAATTTGTATTGTCTGACATATTTGTATAAACACTGCATCATATAAAACTACTTTCTATAGTTCGGTTAAATATCAGCACCCAGTATTAAAATGGATTCTAAGCGAAAAGAGTAAAGTGTGTTTTGCTTTGATTGGTATTTAACGCCGTACGGAAGGTTATTTCACTCCCGTGACGGTGTGCCAGGCCAATGCACGAAGGAAACCATCCTCAACAACTCTGGCAAAAAAAAAAAACAAAAAAAAAAAAAACGTAACAGCGCCATTGCAGGAAGCTATACAACCACATCACAAACAGACGGACTTCGAGTTGCTTTAAGTTTCGATAGCACGAGGGCTACATGGAGCTCCTTCCTCGACCCTCTGCCGTACTCGCTGCAACTTTATATTTGTAGCTAAGTGCATTTATTTCTTTTCCAATTGATATTAATTCACACTGATGATAATCAAAGTTTGTCTGGCAGTGAAATACGTTTTGGCGTTTCATGTAGCCTACAGCCATTACGAACGATATTAATATATCTAATATCTAATAAATGTATTACTCTTTTGTGCAGTTCCCAAGCGGCAGCAAATAACTCAAATAACAGAGCTAAATGCAATTCTGTCAATCTACTTTATGTCTGATAGAAACATGCTTCTAATTGTCTTCAGATTCTTATAACTGGGATATTTTTAACACACCATATTACTTCTGATTTATATTAAATGATTCATAGCAACGTCAGATTATCATCTTATGAACACAGGATTGCTTTCTTAATACACAACAGGCGGCTTTTCCCAGTTAATTTTACTGCCTATAGCGTTTTAGATTAGACGTTTTAGTTCCACTGTTCTTTAAACAAATATTTTATCCATATTACACAGCATCATGTGATTAAAAGATTTGGAATGGAAATATATCTACATTATTCGATGTGGTTGTTTTCTTGTACGTAGATATTAGTCACGATATTTTTTATGATAGGCATACCATACATTTATGCTCTCTTGGAACAATTTAGTGATACCACATAAACTTTTATTCCGTTAAAGTAGAGACTTAAGCCAAGCATGTATTGTCTTCCAGGAATGGAAACAAGAAAAATTGATAAATTACGCTGTGAGTAACTTTGTAAAAATTGGTAGTAGATAGAGAAAGAGTTGTATATCTCTAATAGTCTATCACACAACATAGCCTTATTTAGATATATAGACGTAGCATGCACATAACTGTGTAATTCCGAGTTTTCTTTCACATATCAGCTTTTAATGGTTCAATCAATAGTGTTTGATATAATGACCTGTCTGACACATTTGGTGTGCCCAACGAGACATAAAATCGCCCATTAGCCTTGTTAAATGTAAGGAAATACGGTTTAGGTGTCTGTTGCCAACGGTCATTATTCTCTTCCACCCTGACTGTAGACTTGAAATTTTAGCAGAAGGATCGGTGTACATAAATGACTCTAACCATGCACATCGTCGATATGACCTTGAGTCAAACGTCGAAGTACTATGGATGGAATTAAATAAAAACCGAAAGAAGATTTTATTTGCAGCCTGATACAGGCCTCCAAACCAAACAACTGAATAAAAAAGCGTCTTTTTTATATATTTTGGCCTAATGTTAATGAAAGTAAATTCAGAAGGAAACCCGAAGGCGTATACCCGTCAGGTCTGGGACTATAAATATAGTGATGTAAATTTTTTCAATGACTTAATTCAGAATGCTCCATGGGACGTACCATACCATATATTTGACGAGATTGATGATATTATTTATTTCTGGAATATCACTTTTCTTTCGTGCTGCAGGGAAAGTATACCAAATAAAAATGTAGTGATTAGACCTAGGGATAAGCCTTGGGTGACGAATGAAGTGAGGAGAAAAAATCGTCATCGAAATCGATGCTATAAAAAATTAAAAGATCAAATACTGACTTTAATTATTTACACTTATTTGTATCCCGTCGTGAAGTAGATAGAGCCAAAAAGATAGCTATTAGGAGATTCACTGACAATACTAAGAAAAGGTTGTCCGAGTTCACGTTAGACAAAAAAATATTGGATTTTAATGAAATCTGTCATGGGTACAAAATTTAAACCTCAATTACCTCCCCTCATTTTTAAGGATTCAGTTATTACAAACGATACACTTAAAGCTGAAGCCTTCTGTAAATTCTTTGCTTCGGAATCGACGTTGCCAGCAAATAAGATACCAAATCTTCCTTTGCTTGTCTATGTAACTTATTCCCGTCTTTCGGCAATAGAAACAAACGCTAAAGAAGTTGAGAATCTTCTCAAATCATTAAATATACTTAAAGCCTCCGGCGATGACAGAATTTATAATTATATGTTGAAACATTGCGCTCACTCATTGTTTTATTCACTCAGTAAACTGTTTAGCTATTCACTAAACAGTGGAACATTGCCTGCAGTATGGAAACTGTCTAGAGTCTGCCCAATATTTAAAAAGGGAGAGCGAAACAAGGCTGAGAATTAATGACCAGTTGCTCTACAGTCGTCTGTATCTAAAGTATTAGAACAAATAGTCTTCAAACGTATATACGAATACTGTATGGAATTTGAGAATTCAGGGTTCAAACCAGGAGACTCAACAATAAATCAAATGTTAAAAATAGTGCATACAATTTATGACAATATTGACAAAGGAAACGACGTATGTCTAGTTTTCCTCGATGTCAGTAAAGCTTTTGATAAGGTATGGATCGATGGGTTGCTTTTCAAACTTAAACAGATAGGGATATGCGGCAATCTTTATGTATGGTTAGAGGATTATTTAAGCCAGAGATATATTAAGGTGTTAATGAATGGGGTGGATTCTAATAAACGTAATATAAATGCCGGAGTACCACAAGGTTCTGTATTGGGTCCTCTCTTGTTTTTGATTTTTGTTAATGATATATGCCAAGATGTGAAATGTAATATAAACTTGTTTGCTGACGACACGTCACTGTTAGAGCCCATAATGGATCTTACTCTTTCAGAAACCAAATTGAATAACGACTTAAATGTTCTGTCCTGTTGGGCAAAACAGTGGCGTGTCACACTTAATGCACTAAAAACAATATGCCTGTTGGTTTCATTAAAGAAACATCCCCAATGTCCTGTATTTATGATAACAGCACGCTAAGTATTGCGCAATAACTGGAATATGTCCAGAGAAGAGCAGCTTTGGTATGCACTTGGGGTCTTCGCCGTACATCTTACAATAAAATGTTACAAGATTTAAAATGGGAAACGTTAACATATCGGCGAAAACGACAAAGGATTATGCTGTTTCATAAAATATAGTTAATGGTCTTTCTCCACCCTACCTTATACATCTACTGCCTATAAGACGGGATGAAATTCTTAACAATAGATATAATTTACGTAATAACAATAGCTATATTCATTTTATGTGACGGTTATCTCTTTTTAGTAAATCTTTCTTTCCTCAAAAAACAAAAGACTGGAACGCCCTTTCCGATGAACAAAAAGAATATCCTGTTGCTAAACTGAAAATGAATTTAAAGACGGTGGATGAAGACAGCCTTTCACACCTTTACAATAAATTTACATCACATGCCTCGATTGTACAATGTCGGATGAGAATGGGATTGAGCGCGCTTCACAATGATTTGTTTACATCATAGAAACACGGTCTTTTGCGCAAAGTGGATATCCTATAGAAAATATCAGACATTATTTCTTAGAATGTCCTACTTACACTACCTTTAGAAAAGGCATGCTCACGTCACTAACAAAACTTATTTGTCCAGGTGTTCATTACATTTGAGTATTTGGATGCATGGATTTTAATTTAGTTGTGAATATAATAATGTTTCAAATAGTTCAAAACTATATAAATGAGGACAAAACGCTTTACTGAACACTGACACAGTGTCTGACACAGAATATACGAAACTAGCTTAGTATTAATATTATTGAAATATTAATAACATCAGTTATAATTATAAGTCGTCATATATTACATGTATTATATAGCCCAGTGTCGGGTTCTGCGTCAGTGCAAATTCTGGACACAATATTTACAAGATTTATAATATAACACAACGAAAACAGAAAACCAAAATGGATCCTAATTGTAAAACAAATAAATTGACTTAAATGAAAGGACATTTGAATCTTTCAAACTATATATGGTTTAATGA
>JARFOD010115368.1:0-15041 GCA_031763545.1 Mopalia muscosa
AGTTTTTTGATATTGATTTTCGTTTTGAAGATATTTAGCAAATATTTTTTTAAGGGCAGATTTTTATTTTTTACATACGTTTTTATCAATTGTTCAAAAACTAACTCGAATTTAGAAAAACCCTATGACGGTTTTTTAGTTTAAATACCGGTCTACACAGACATGCAAGTTCGGAGAAAAAGTCTCAAACCATCTAAGAAAAATAAAAGTTACAAACAAGGGTCTTTTTAAAAAAATTATTTGACGTTTTTCTTAATTTTTGTCATTACAAAATAAAACGAATCAAAATTTAGAATCTTGAAATCCTTTGCTTTCTAAATATATATGATGTTAATATAATCATCCTTTGAAAATAACCGCAAAAGCCACGAAAA
This sequence comes from Mopalia muscosa, assembly GCA_031763545.1. Classification (NCBI taxonomy): domain Eukaryota; kingdom Metazoa; phylum Mollusca; class Polyplacophora; order Chitonida; family Mopaliidae; genus Mopalia; species Mopalia muscosa. The sequence goes on from JARFOD010115368.1 coordinate 375, forward strand.
GATAAGAGTCGCAGTTTTTACTCCTGACTAGCGGTAGATTCCTTAATTTACCGCGATTTGTTATCTACACAGTTGTCCCTAAGCTTGATCCGGAAACGAATCAAGTATTCCTGGTACCGGAACTGACCAGGTTGGGGAGCAACCCATCTTTTAATGCCACTATCTTTTGGCTGTCTTTTGTGTTCAACATATCATTGCCCTTTTTGTTATGGGCACTTTAAACATAGCAATCGTGATCAAACTTGCAAACAGCCAGACAAAATACTGTTAGCCTAAAATCAACTCACAATCGGAACCCGTGTGATAATCAGATCACTCGTTTACTTTTCGCGGTCGTTGTCGCGTTTTTCGTGTGTTATTTTCTGGGCGCTGTTCTACATGTAATCCAGGCATTAGGTGATGACCGTGCGAAAACCGTTACCTTCCGAAATCTCGCCATTGCAGCAAATTTTTTACTGACAACGAATACAGTGATAAACTTCATTCTTTACCCGCTTGTAGTTCCTCAATGAGACATGCCCTAAGGGAGATGCTCTGTAAGAAACGTAAGAAGCAATCACAGAATGAAGACTAGTTTAAAATATCCACAATCCTTTCCTGAATGAACTAATTGATTACATTCTGTCGAATTTAAGCTGTATGCGTAACCCGGCATAGTAACCGTTTATTCTAAAGTGAAACAGCACTCTTGTTTACCATGATCAGTCAATACAATATTTACTTTATTTATCTTAATTTTTTTCTCAATTATTATTATCAGTAGTAGTCTTTAATAATCTTCAAGAAGCCGTCTGAAGTGAACACATATCACATGGCGCACTAGGCTGGATGTCAGATAAAGGGGTCTATTGAAAAAACGCAAACTTATGGATCTATGAACACCATCGAGTTGATTAGAGACGTGGAATGAGTTTGACTCTCGATAACAACAAAAAATGAAATGGGACAGACTGGACAAATGAGAACGTAAATGAAATCCAACTAACTGTTTTCGACTTGAGACTGCAACAACAACAATCCAACTATAACCAAAACTGTCTAGCAGTGATCAGAGCCAGTTACACCCATCTATATACTTACACCATAAATATTATTGCTATTCGATATTATCGAAAGACAATATCTATGTGGGAAGCTGGTATAATATCAATAATATCAAAGAAATTTGAATGTTGCTAGGGTAAACAAGACACGGTAACCAAGCCATGTGAGGCTCCATATGGTGTATTTTAATACTCGACCTTTGTTTTCTAACAAAAAACAATGCGTAAATTTCTGACGAATAATGCCTTTAACTCGGTTTCGTGGGATTTTATTGACAAAGTTCTTATATTTTCTTTAAATTCGGAGAATCACTTCGAAAATGGCTAAATATGTTTTACACCAACATAAAAACTTGTGTGATTCAAAATGGCCACCTGTCCTCTCTCTGCCATAACGGCCGTGGTTACCGTCAAGGGGGGCCTATTTCCCCTCATATTTTTTGTTGTGTGCCGAAATACTCGGGCTTAGGATTCGTAATGAAAAGGAAATAAAGGGAATCAAAATAGGTGGCACAGAGTTTTTAAAAAAGGCCAACATGCCGATGATACACAGCTAACCCTTGACGGTTCATACACCTCCCTAGAGAAACCGTTGTCTACTCTTAATGCTTTTTATAGAATTTCAGGGATAAGGTCAATATTGATAAAACTAAGGCTGCATGAATAGGTTGTATGACAGAATCGGATTTTAAATTATGTCAAAATGTTAAGTGAGATTGGTGTACGGACTTTCAACTATTGGGTATTAAGTTTTCATCGGTTAGAATTAATGACATTTTGAAAGAAAACTACTTAGAAAAATACGAAAATCTTAAATTAGAATTAAGCAAGTGGAAACTTATAAACCTGACTCTCCTAGGAAAAATCATCAGAATCAAATCAATTGCCTTATCCAAATTAAGACATATCTTTACCAGCCTGCCTTCACCACCTCTCCTTTGAATCAAATAGTTAAACACAACATTGTTCAAATTCATATGGAACGGGGCATCAGATAGAATAAGTAAACACACCCTAACAAAATCCTACGAAGAAGGGGGTCTCTGTATGGTCAACGTTCAAACGTTTATAAACAATCTAAAATATAATGAATCAAACGTCTATTTGACTATGATTACAAGTGGGGCCAAATAATCAAAATACACTTGCCTGCAAACCCAAATATATCGAAATGTGTAGCCAGCTATATAAAACGTATTATTCCCGACAAAGTAACCCTTTTTTGCAGCACGTATTTGAAGCTTGGATTCAGTTTCGAGAAAGTTTGCCATAAGCGCAATGTTAACGTTTAGCCCCACAGCTCCCACCCTAACTTTCGTTGAGCGAAAACCCCTGGCACATAACTGTATCGGTCCTTTTGGATTTTCGAGTTAAAATCTTGACAGGGTATGACCGTCAAAATTTTGAGTTACGGAGGCTGCAGTGTGACAAATGTTGTCAAGCTGGCTCAGATGTTAACAACAGCCCAATCACCCCTCCATTAAATGGTGATAAATACACCTTAATGTGACCTATTTAGGCTATAATATTACACTGACCAGAAACCTCCGCTCAATTGCTTCACATTAATACCAAACACTCCACCGAAAACAAATTTACAGGACCAGAACAATCTCGCAATGTCTTAAATATTTCTTTTATAAGATCAACTCGTTGACGGAAATGTCTTATACTTCGATCAGATATGAAGCATACATTTATTTTTCAATATCAATAGCAACAACACGGGTTGCATTGTCATCACATTGTCCCAGGCAGATCGCAACGTATGAAAGTATGGGTCTCTTACCTATTTGGAAGCACCAAGAGATAATAACAGGCGACATATAAGGTTGAAATTTTTAGTTTGAAGTATTTTGGCTAGTATAAAGGTGCATTCACCCAGTGTTTTTATTTTCCATCAACGTGTGAACTTACAGTGTCTAATAAAAAGCTAGAATCAAGTGGAAAAACAAATCGTCGAAGTCGATGTGATATGTCCAACTAACAGTAAACTACCAGAAGTTTTTTAAAATTCAGTCATGAATAATCAACATTTGTTTCGTTTTTTTCATTTAAAACAGTAAATCAGAGCAGCGCCCTCGACATGACGTCACAGGTTAAGCAAGATGGCGTCGTGAGGAAACACTGGAGTGCATGACAAGTGGGTCGTCTGTCCGGTTGTCATGGCTGTGGTTCTGGGCATTTACTCATTTGTCTAGAGAAAGGGGACGCAAGTCTTATATACGAGTACTGAGAATGGATGTTTTGGGTCGGCGGTTTAATTACTTCTAGGCCTGACGATCACGGGTTATGGACAATGTCATTGACCGAGCCGGATGTCGAACCATGATATGCAATGACTTGAACAAATGCTCCATTACACCAAACGTTCGTGTAAATGTGTCTCCTGGTGTCATAAAGTCAACGTCACAACAACAACATAAATCGATTTATATCCCTTAGAAATTGATAGTATAGCTGGCGCTGTGATCACGCTGTAGAAATCCGGGCATTTCAGCTAGCAACTGCTATGACATCATAAAACCATTACGTCTAAATTTCGTGTAAACGTGTGTCCCGGTGTCATAAAGTGAACGGCACAACACCGACATGGATCGAATTATCTCCCTTAGAAAATGACACTACAGATGGCCCTGTGAACACGCTGTTTAAATCAAGGCATTTGAGCTAGCATTCGCTATGACATCATACAGAAGGGTAGCTTCGCATGACGGGATATTATGGGGGATATGAGTGTCTTCTCGTGATGCTTTGCGCGGATTCTCGCGATAGTTGACGAGAAGTGACAAGATTTGGCATGGGGTGCTGTGAGGTCACAGCCTTGTCAAGAGGAACCTTTCCTTATGACTCAGGCAGGGTTGACCTGCGGGTGGTTTGGGTGTCTTCCCATGATGCTTTACAGGCGGCGGACTTTCGCGAGAGTTGTGGAGATCTGACAAGATTTGACATGGGGTGGTGTTAAGCCACAACAACGACAGAAGGAGTTATCTCCCCTTATGAAAAAGAAATGGTTGACCTTTGGGCTGTTACAGGGTGCTGGGGGTGTCTTCCCGTGATGCTTTAAGCGCGGTGGATTTGGCGAGATGTGGCGTGATTTGACATGGAGTGCTGTGAGGTCAAAATCATGACAGGTGGAGTGAGCTCCTATACTAATATCTCACCAATATGCCTGTCCCTCTGGGACGAGTTTCACAGCCTCGCCACACCAGATAGCAACGGTGGCGTGACGCCGCAGCAGTATGCCGTGGTTCATGCGCATGTGACGCCACGACGTACTGCCCCGGTGTTCTGCGGTGTCGTTGCGGCGATTTGCGGTTACATTGTGGCGCCCTGTGGCTCTCTGGAGCGTCGTTGTGGCTTCGTATGGCGTTCTGTGGCGTCCAAACGCCATGAAAAGGCTTCTGCAGCGTCGTGCGGCCTTCTGCTTCGCCACGACGGGAGTTATGTAAGTCATCACAAAGAACAGGAGTACAACTCATACAATGTTGCACTTTCATCTTATTGTTGAATATGACATAGAAAAAGACGAATGATGGGTTTGTATCCGTTGATCCGAGGGAATCACACGACATTGTCCGGGTCACGGAGATTTATTGGTCTTCATCGTCTGTGGTCTGCATGGGGTATTCTGAAATTAACACTTGGTCGAATAGCTCCTTTCTCGTCCGTACAGCGTTACTTAGGCTTCCTCCATGGGATCTTGAACATGTCTTTGTTTTCATGAATTCTCGGTTTAACGCATCCAGTTCCAATTCAAGACAATGCATATTCAAGCGAAGATATTCGTCGAAGAACGACTTCCGAATTTCGGGTAAGATGGTTTCGTAGACATTTTGCATGGCATCTTTGTCCATTATATCGCCTGCTTCTTCGATAATTCTATCTTTAAAGCTGTCAAGAACGCTGCTGATTATGTCATTCCAGACCCCAACGGACGGGGTGTGATCATCGTCGTCTACTCCGCTTTCGGCTTCGCTGCTCTCGTTCGAATGAGATGATGGCGATAGGTCGTCGTTATCTGATTGAAGGTTTTCTTCTTCTTCGTCTGCTTCATTAAAAATAGCATCATCTTGAACACTACCGTTATCATATTCTTCTTTGCTTTCTTCCGGGTTCTTGATTAATTTATGACGCATCTTATCATAACTTCTATAAAGAGGACGCTCACAAATATAGCACACAAAAGACATCCTTCTGGTTCAGCTTAAACACACGACTAAGGGAAGTATACGGGCTAGCCAAATGCTCAAGACCATTTACCTATGTATCCTTTTGCATTGGGGGTTCTGGGGCGTCATGCGGCGCCATAGAAGTTATATGAACCCGTATGGCGCCGCGTTGGGACGACGCACGATGCTGCGGAAACAACGTAGAACACCACACGACGCTGCAGAACGCTGCAGCGTACATGCGCGTGTGACACGACGCCACAATGTACTTCTGTTGCGTGTTGCGGCTGTTGTGAAACTCATCAACTATTGTCAGAGATTCCGTTGTTGTTTAATTTATTATCGACAAGACAAAGGTCACTGTGTTTTATACGATTTGTAAAATCAATTTCAAAATTAAAAAAAAAGTGGTATATGCAACTAATTGTTGGATTGAAGCGCAGCCATTTTGCGATATCACCAGAGCTGTACATGGTTCATTCTCTCCTGGTCCAAGACAAGTGTGAATCTGGAAAATGGCACATTATCGCGGTTTATATATTTTTAATATATTTATTCCTCCTGTTGTATATATGTTATGTGTATTCGACTATCAGTTTTATTGGCTTCTGCATCACTCGAATATGGCAAGCTGACGACTATGCCCCTTTTTAAGATGTGAATTTAAATGCCCTTCCACTTATCACTTCTCTTGCATTTGCCACAAAAGAAACAACTGTACATATGCTTTTCTACATTGCTTGGTAATTAAACGGCGAAAAGATAATTAAAAACTGTAATGAAAAGAGAAAGATACGCTGTTTTCCATGGTGTTCGCCGATTGCTTCATCCGCTTAACTCTTTTCTGTTGGTACAACCGTGAAGTATTGCATGGCTGGAAGAGAACGCTTCCTGGCTCTTCTAACTAATAGGCTGATGATAGAATGTACTTATGATCATTAGGTTTGATTAATTTTCTGCTGAATCCCTTGAATCTATTGTGAACACAAAGGCAAGGGGTTTTGTTCAGACAAAAAAGATTCATTAAAAATTCAACTGAAAATGTAATTGCCTTCTATCGCATAAAAGACTGTAAAAAGACATATTGAAGACGAGATGAGAGATGATCTTTTACGGGTCAGTCGACCAGTCTACAAGACGAGCTCCCGCTGGACTTTAACAAGATCATCTGTGCTCTCATAACATGAGGCAAATTTCTGGCTCTTGTTACTTCCTTCACTTTCCATGAAAGTCGACTTTATTTCCATGTGGTACCAATGATTTTTGATGCGTGCATTTCGTAATCGAGAAGTTGCGGGATATTACCCAGGCCAAGTTAAGGTAAATCCGTTTCAAATTATTATTTTTGTCTTGCTTTGTGTCCATGAAAAGCGGTAATAGTATCTGGCTAAGAGTTTTCGGTGTCATTCATTATCTGAATGGACAAAGAAACTATTAAGTGTTTTGTTATTTCTTATATGGGCATTGCTTGATAACGATGATCCTGATAGGGCAGGAATGTTTCGTTGAAACTAGAATCCATACATCGGTTTCCTTCCAAATGCTGCTGGAAAATCCACTGCCTCATTTAGAATGACCAAAAGTAAGTTCCTAAATTCAGCAAGCCCCTCAAGCCTTCGATCAATGCAATCCATACTGTAATATGTTAATCGTAAAATATTGTCTTCTTCGTACTCCGTTAACATCGATGAATTAACAGTGAAAACAATTGTTTATTATAGATAATTGTGGCGGGGCCATTAGTAACAATGAAACTAAAGACTGTCACGTTTCTTCTGGTCTTACTTCTATCTACAAAAGTACAAGGCTGTGAGATGAGTAGAGTGATAAATTGTACGCTGGCTGCTTTCAATGAGAATACAACAGACCTGTCGATGACATCCCGAAACCGCACATCGGCCGGGTCCGAAGAGATCCTCAGTTTAAACTTTGCTCTTACTGGAATTTATTTACCCATTATACTTACTATCGGAGTTCTCGGAAATTCCTTCACAGTTGTTCTCCTGTATAGAGGTGTGTTAAAATCCAGTTCAAGTATTTACCTGATTGGATTGTCTATATCTGATCTCATCTACCTAATAACGGCCGCTCCCTGGGTGTTTACAGTTTATCCTAGTGTTTCTGACAATCCATCTTGGAAGACATTTTACAGTTACTACGTCTCTTATTTCCTCTCTTTTATTAACATACAGTACACCACATCTGTTTGGATCATCGTGGCGTTTACAGTGGAGCGACTGGTAGTTGTGGCATTCCCTTTTAAATCCAAGTACTTCCCATCGACTAAACGTCCCAAGATTGTGGTAGCGGCGATCTACATCTTTGGAATCTGTTTGAATATACCCCTATTTTTTATGTTCACAGTTGTCACTAAGGTTGATCCGGAAACAAATGAAGTATTCCTGGTACCGGAACTGACCAGCTTAGGGAGCAAACCATCTTTCAACGCCACTATCTTTTGGCTGTCTTTTGTGTTCAACATATCATTGCCCTTTTTTGTCATGTGCACTTTAAATATAGCGATCGTGATCAAACTTGCAACAGCCAGACAAAATGCTCTTAGCCTAAATTCAACTCACAATCGGAACCCACGTGATAATCAGGTCACTCGTCTACTTTTCGCCATTGTTGTCGCGTTTTTCGTATGTAATTCCCTGAGCGCTGTTCTACATGTAATCGAGGCTTTAGGTGATGACCGCGTGAAAACCGTTACCTTCCGAACTCTCACCACTGCAGCAAATTCTTTACTGACAACGAATACAGTGATAAACTTCATTCTTTACGCCACTTGTAGTTCAGCAATGAGACATGCCCTAAGGAAGATGCTCTGTAGGAAACGTAAGAAGCAATCACAGAATGGAGTCTCGTCTACAATATTCACAACCCTTTCCGCAATGAATTAATTAATGACATTCTATCCGATTTAAGCTGTTTGCGGAACACGGCATAGTAACCGTTACTTTTAAAGTTAAACAACATAGTTGTTTGCCATTATCAGTCAATACAATATTTACTTTATTTCTCTTTATCTTTTTTTCTCAATTATTATTATCAGTAGTAGTTTATTATAAGTTTCAGGAAGCCGTCTGAAGTGAACAAATATCACACAGAAAACCATATGCTTTCCGGGTTGAACCAGTTAACCCTTTACTAAAACTATAGCTGCGTGACCAACCGAAACAATTTATCTTTGACCAAATAATGTATGGATCCATTTTTAATTGGTGCCAACTTAAAACAAGTATAACTGCGTCGACGGCGTAGGCGTGTTCGTAAATAGATATTCTCAAATTCAACTGAAATCACAATTTGTTTTGAAAGTTCTCCCAGTTCACAAGCCTGTTATTATAACAGTAATTTTAAAGTTTATTAACCTGTGGTAAGTCTCATAACAGAGTTAAAAGGATCATTTTTGTAATGAAATGGAATATCTACCCACACTGTTTAGTTAGCACATTTCGCGACTAACTACGACATAAGAAACAGCAAGACATGCGATATGATGTTCAAGCAATTCGTGAATACCATTGGAAATATGGTAACTTTGTCATTCAATTTGTTTTCGACATTTTTTTTTTTACATCTAAATAACCAAGATGAAAGCAGATAACATGTACCGGTGTTTGCTATGCGGCAAATGCAAGAGGACTGTCATGTTTATAGTCCTTCGGAGCTGTAGCCAATAAGAAGACACTTTGAAGTCAGCTGACTATGTTCGTGTGACGTCGATTGTGGAAAGACTGAAAGCCAATTACAAAGATCTTGTTTACAGGAAAAGGAATAAGCGATGTTAGCTTGTTAAAACAATGCTCATATTTAATCAGCTATTGCCTTTTCGCGTGAATCAGTTGGTAGGTTCTATCTTAGCGTAAATCGTAAATACCGTTTAAGACATTTATGACATTTCGAAAATTGCTATTATCAAATCTGTAATATACTGATATACTTGAACGGTGAGTAAAACTAATACTAAATACTCAATGAATGTATCCTTGCAGACTTTCGATAGGTTTTGTTAAAAACTGTCACCTGTTTATTTGCATTTCAGATAATTGTCGATTCATCATGTCTTCATATATTCCCAACCGTTGGAACGCCACCTTTTAAATATGGTAAATTCTGAATAAAAATAACTAATCTAAAAAGGGAGTTTGTCAGACACTTCTATTCTTTTCTAGTATCAACTTGTTGACAGAAAGGTCCTTTAGTCTATAAACAAATTTTTGTTTTGAATATCAGTTACAACAAGACTGGTTGTATTGTCATTACAATGTTCCGGATCACAACATAACTATTACATATATGTGCTCCTTCTCGGTCCTACGTTTGCTGTTTATCGATCAGGTATCTCACGGTGTGCTGTTGTAACAATAAAGAAGGTAGGCTGTTATTTAAAGCGAAACTCCCGGCTGAAATAACTCCTATATTTCTTGAAAGGTTACCATTAAATATAATATACTTAAATATGTCATCGACTTATCGTTTCTTAATTTCATAAATAACCCGAGGGTTAATGTTATACACCTTCCTTCGACCACTGGCAGCTGACATTTTGGGCGTAGCCTGCTATCCATGACGTCACGCGACTAACACCCTGTGTGTTTACGGGTTAATAACATGTGTGAACTAATGACCATGACCTATATAGATTAACAGTCAAAGGTTTAAGCAGTCGACTCCACAGGTCTCGTGACGTAAGCGCCTATTTTGAAAATAAAGACATTTGATTGGTCAATATTAGCAGAGCTCTTCTGCTTGGTGACGAAAGTACTAAGACATGGCCGCGTGGGTAAATTTGTCATTTGTGCAGTACCCGTTGTTTAAGATTCAATTATAAAATTGATATAGGTCGATTAGAAAATTAGAGAGCATTATTGATCACAAGAAAAGATGCCCGTTTTACCTATGTGCATTTTATTGCAGCCCGGAGTATGGCTTTAAATCACAGTATTGTGGATAATAAGTGTATAAACATAAGGCCTGTAACTCGGATTTGAATCCCGGTGGAGCAAAGCTTGATCTAAATACGGTCTGATTTTGTTCTGAGTGTTGTGTGTCAGTTTTAAACATCAGTGTGTCGTGTAAATCCAATTCACCATTTACAACTTCTATATCCTCTTACATGCATTTCTGTAAATGAAATTCTTAGAATGAACTTTTTAAGGGCCTGAAGATTGTGAGATGTGTTTAGAAAGCAGGACAAAACAGCTCAGGCCCCACTTTACTCCTTACAATAAATACTAATCAGATGGGCTTCTTTTAGTTTAGCTGGTCAATAAAGCCTTCCAAAATGTACTGCCTAGAGACCATACGGTGGCTCGATCTACAGCATGCCTGTTATTTCTTTAGAATTAACTACAAACCGCTATATGACCATTAATATTCGTTGCACTTTGGAATTGTTTTTCTTTTAGTTTTTTTCATTCGAGAGCATTCAACAATTTTTCACAAAAGCTGTGAAGATTATTTTTGAAGATTTACTTAATTTACATTATTGAATCCATATTCAAGCTGCAGAGAAGAAATGGTCGTACACGTGTCTACAGACGCAGGAATGAAAAGTTTGCAAGGAACTCAACTGGTGCACATCCCTGGCAACCTTAACGCGGCTCGATACAGAGATGAAGATTTGACACCACACATGCTTCCCATAATGGACCTGGTAGAAAAGTTTTTCAGCACGACAACACTCGGCCGCACACAGCTCGTGCTACTGTTGAGTTTCTAAATAACCAGAACGTTACAGTGTTGCCGTGGCCGTCCAAATCACCAGATTTGAACCCAATAGAACATTTGTGGGATGATTTGGATAGACGCGTGCGCAGTCGATATCCAGAGCCGTAAAATCTGCAAGATTTGCAGCAGGCTCTTGAGCAAGAATGGAGTAGAATTGCACAAAAGCGTATTCGTCGATTGATCGTGTCTATGTCGAGACGACTCCGTGTTGTGTTACAGGTTAATGGTGGGCACAGCAGATATTGACATTGCATTGGCGTCATCTGAGCGCTTTGGACTTTAATGTCATACATTTTGACATTTTAATGAACTTCAAAATATGAACAACCAGTGGGTTAAATTTCAAAATAATGTGATGCTTATTTCTGTATTTAAAATTATGTCGACAATTCTTATTTGGATAAAAATAATTAATGTTGCGTTTCTTTTTTGGGGGAGTATATTTTGTTATCTAATTTCTCGGCTACATTATACTGGAATAACTATTAAACTCAGCAATTTTATCTTGATCTGTAGTACTTATATTAATGATTTTCATAAATGATGATATATTCGTTTTACAACTTTTGCTAGTTAGTATATTGATTAAACTCCAGGTATCTTTTACATCTTTATTTCTTTCATTAAAGGTATTATCAAAACATTGCTTGCGGGCAATACGTAGTATATGATTTAACTTTTTTCGATATGTACGGTATTCTTAACGTATGCCTCCAGAATTAGGGAATTTAATCAATCTTCTGTATAGTTTATTCCTTCCATGTACAGATTTAATTATCACAGAGGTTATCCATGGTTTAAGAATCTTTTTCCTATATGTAATTATATGTAATGAGTGGAAAACAGTCTTCATACATGCGTTGAAAGGTGTTTAAAAATCGGTTATGTGCGTTTTCTGTTTCATTCACATTTACAATTTCATGCCAATTTATATAAGAAATTTTGCCCTTTAATCGCTTTAAATCTTCCTCTTTTAGGACATTTAGGAAAATCTGGTTTTCAGGTCAGTATAGGAAGAATGGGAAATATTGGGAAGTGGTCGGAAATATCAGATACAAGTATCCCAGGGAGGTCGGCAGATTGATGGAAATTCATAAATATATTATCTATCAGACTCGATGATTAAGACTAAATTCGCGTTGGTTTAGTTATTTGTGGATAAAAAAGGTTAGTTTTCATAATGTCTAAAAATTCATTTGATGATCCATGTGTGCTTGTTTTAAAAAGGTCAATATTGAAGGCCCCCATGATAATAGTAGTATGTCTGTGTGGGTCATTTTTGTTAAGAATGAAAGAAATATGTACATTGAAAAAGGACATTTCTTTACCAGGCGGGCGATATATGTTCCCTACTGTGTATGTTTTACTATTCATTTGAAAATCAATAAACAATGATTCAGACTGACCATTATCATTTAGAGGGGAAAATTCATCTATAGCATGAAGCGAGACAACCTTATCAGAAACATATAAAACCAAATCACCACTTTTTCTTTTTTTTTTCTAAACTGGTTTGTTTGTTTGTTGATTAGTGTTTGACGTCGTACTCAAGGGTATTTCACCTACATGACGACGGATTGTCCCCTTCACACAGTACACAGCCATATTACGGTAGTAAACCGGGAAGAAACCTCGTAAAAACCACTCCCTCGATTGCCAAAGCCACAACTTGTGACTCCCTCATATACCTGATCGTCGACAGGCGGACTCGAACCGCAGGTTCAGTTTAGGAAGAGGACTCGCTACCACTGAGCCACGGCCGCGGCCCGTTAAATGGGAGATTTGTACAAAGATTTGTCTCATTGTTAGTCCTTTCGGTCCATATTTATTTTTTAATTATTAACGCATCTCGTCCATTCTGTGTGTGCAAACATAGCTAAATATGAAAAGTAATTTTATTTAAGACGAAAAACATTGAGACAAAAAATTTAAAAAACAACTTCTAAACGTATAACTCTTCCTTGGAAAAGGATAACGCTATTTATGGAGCAAGTGGGGTAAGCATTGCTGACGGTAAGTGTTATAGAAAAAACCCAAATTAAAATATTTCTGATGTTTAAATCTCTATAGAATCAAATCAGTTGAAGTGTGTAAACATAATTCTTTAAATACAATAATATAGCATCTATAGGTCACAATATGAACACGAACTTGATCACCACAACTTTGATAGGAAAATTGAACTACATCGTAATTTGATATTATTACATAGGATATATATACTATATATCTAGGCCTATGCAAATTAAGCTATAGTCCCTATTCCCTATTTATATGAAGAAGAGACAGAAAAGTTGTAAATTTATGGTATGAAGATATGCAGTTTGTTTAGTTCAATCATCTTCAGTGCTGTACCCATACAAATATATTTCAATTATAAATATAAGAAAATGCATTGGCACACTAATACTATAAACAGGATCACCAATATAATGTGTTGTATAGAACATTTATAAATAATATGTAATAATTAAATTGCAACAGGACAATTTTAACGTCAAAAAGTTCAAACGATTAAGAATTTTTAAAAAAATTCTGTCACACTGTGTCATGACAGGAAGTCCCTCAGTTCACAGGTTATCCTTTGTAAAGCGACCATACATGTACTCCTGGTTTTCGGACTTCAAGAATCACATCAACATCTACTACACGAATACGTGTTTGAAGGCCGTCTTTTTTACGGAGTTAATAAGCTGTAGTAACTAATTTACTTCTCTTAATCTTAAGAGGAGGTGGTAGGTCGACCTGTATATATTTCCTTGTACCAGCCAGTTTATTACTAGATTGTAAAATCAGGTCGCGATCTTTCATTTTTACAAATACACCGATGCTCCCAGGTGGTGTATCTTTAGTAGAATTAGTTACAGTGTTTGCAGGAGACACGAATCGTCGATATAGGGCTATCCATGCAACCATTCACGATAGCCAGAATACGGTATTCAAACTGCAGTGTGAAATATTCGCTTAATTTCAAAGCCAACAAGATGGTAGCAGAATGTCGATATTCTACGGGTGACGTGGAATAAAGGGACGTTATTCAAAACGTCACGACAAATGACGTTGCCTTTGTGTTGTGTGGTGAAAGGACGCGCATGCATATATAACATCAAAATAGAAACGAATGACTTTGGTCTAGCTGTTTTAAAAAAAATTCTATAACAACTTCAAACCCAGCAAGATCCTATCGGAATGACGCTACTCTTAGGTTGACGTCGCGTGACAGTAACCTCCAGTTTGAACTTTAGTACATAATAAGTATAGCGTTCTACATTATTTTCGTGCAATGCGACAGTCGCGAGCGTCTGGTGTGAACTGGGCTTTAATAACAGAAAGTGGTATTTAACGGCAGCGAAATATCAGTATAATGCGTGAAGTAAATCCTGGCATTTCAACGAAATATAAATAATAGTAGAGAATAATTAACACAGTGATTTTTGAATACCATAAATATTGCTTGGGTGAGCCATGTGCTCTTTGGTTCTTAGTGCTAATGGTCGAGGTGTTTCACCTATGTATTGTTGTAGGCAGGAACGGGTAATGTGGTAGTTGGCTTTGTATTATCCAACTGTGTTTCTCTCTCATTGTCAAATTTGAAATGTATATTCACCTGTTTTTTCTGTTATAAATACCTTTGTTGTTCTGGGTCCGGTTGTTCAAAGGTGTATTAACTTTTTACCATTGTTGTATGACGTTACGTCACAACTGAATTTCTTTGT
>JARFOD010115379.1:6982-17756 GCA_031763545.1 Mopalia muscosa
CAAGTCGGGGGATTACTAGATAGCAAGGGATACGGCATCGGAACACCAATAAGTAAGTTAAATTTGACATATTATACCGCCCCTGAACGTAACACAGTTTGGCAAAAGATAACATATTAGCATTAAAAATGTTAGTACATCTGTCTATGAATACGTGAGGAAACCGGGTACATTGTTTTAAAAATGTTTTAAAGGAACAGTTATTGCTCTATTAAAAAGTGCAGTGTGTGACAGATCTGTTCTTAGAAAATTGACAAGTTTGATTTATATGTTTGTTTTATATGGAACTATATCCTGTGCAGGCTTAGCGAAAAAAAAGACAAATTTGTCGCATTTGATGTTTTTCATTTCGCGTATATCCGGAATGCCGATGCATTTCCGACTGTAAGAATGAAAGATTTGTTGATGTGTCGTAAAAAAATAAAGGTTGCTTAGGCCTCAGACAAGGTAATCAATAAACATGTTTTCACGCAGAAGCTGATGTATCAATCTTCTGGTGGGGTAGAATATCGAAACAGAAATAATAATTTGCTTGAAGCCTTGTGGAAAAATCGATTGTTTGTTAAAGGAAGGGCTTATGCAAGGATTTAAGCCCTTGTTGATCCGGATTGGAACATCATTTTCTGTTGTCTGAGGGGATTTTATTGCGCTCTGCCTCCCTATGAGACATATATACAAAGTACTCGCTCTCATTTTAGTCTTATTTATGTAATTCTGGTGTGTGTTTTTTTGCCATTGTTTCTCTTTTAACCCTACAATTTAATTGACTACAGACATGTCTGTCTTTGGTTGTTTCTTTCTGTTTGATTGGTGTTCCACGTGGTACGCAATTGGAATTCACTTTTATACCCTTATATAGGACAACGGAATGCCCACGTTTTCCCATTCTTTTTTATTTCAACTACACTCAGTCAAAAAAGAAACTTCACGCTCATAAATTTCTAAATGTTTTATTGAAACTTAATACTTGAGATATAATTAGTAGTAGTAGAGGTAAGCGCGTTGTCAAAGACGTCATGAATCACAGCAACTCCGACCTGCACAAGCATGCAGTTCGTGCGAGCATACATCAAGGATAAGGCATGTTTCCTTGTGTTCCTAGTCACATGACCTTTTGAGACACGTGTAATTGAGCCCACGTTAGCACAGTAGAGTGACATTCTTACAGAACATTATCCGTTGATTTGCAATGCCAAGACTGTCAAACATTCAACACGAACGTGCCATTGGCATGCTGAACACATGGACGTCGGTCACTGACGTTGTTAGGGTTGTGGGATGTAGTCAACAGACTACATGATCTTTGGGAACGTCGCCAAAAAACTGGCACCTCAGCAGACTGACTTCGTTCGGGTAGACCACGTGTGACAACACGTGCAGAAGACCGACAAATCGTCTTACGTCATTTGCGTAATCGATTTTAAACTGCAACGTCCACTAGGAATGAATTGTTTATAGGTCGTGTGTTTGCCCAAACCATACGTAATTGCCTGCCCACTGCTCGTCTCTATGCACGCCGGCCATATCATGGACCAATTTTAACCCAGTTACACCGACGTCAACGGTTTCTCTGGGCACAACGACATCTGAGATGAACTCGGCGTGATAGGAATATGGTCGTTTTTGGTGACCAATCCAGATTCACTTTGCACCTCGCTGATGGGAGAGTTAGAGTTTAGAGGAGACGCGGTAAAGAAACGCCCAATGTTGTGTGCAGGAAGTGGACCATGTTGGTGGCGGTATTGTTATGGTTTGGGGTGCCTTTATTGGTCCTTCCTGTTCCCGACTGATGGTCGTTCAAGGAAACCTAACTGCTGCAGGAGTCAGAGATCTAGTGCCCATTCCAGAGCTTTTCCCCATTCATGTCAGCTCATTGCCTAAGTCTGACATTCCAACACAATAAAGCCAGTTTACCGCGTAATTTTCTTCGGAATGCTGACATCAATGTCATGGCGTGGCCCTCAAGGTCACCCGACCTTAATCCCATAGCACATGTATGGGATGTGTTGGGCAGAAGACTCCGTCAAGTAAGGAACCCTCCACAGAATTTGCAGGAACATGGTGCCATGTTGATTCAATAATGGCGACGCTGCGTCGCAGTTGTGAACGCTCGTGGAGGGCATACGCGCTAATGATATGCTTTCATCAAGTTGTAACTTACCATTTTTACTCTCTTAATACCTTTTTCCGTGGCATTTCCGGTAAAACTGGTTACATTATGAACATGATTTTTATTGTACACCGTCTTAATGGGTACAAAATGGAATTTATTCATTATTTAAAACCACTTTTCTTGTATGTTCAACTTATTGATAAACAAACAACAGAACAAAAAAGCGTCGCTATTGGCGGGAACTCGATCCTGTGAGCAGTTAATCTAAGGAAGATCACTAGAACGATAAACCCACCACGGCCGCGGGCCGAGATTGAATGTTGAAATTAAGCAAAAGCCAGACGAAATTTTTCTGTCTGTAAATGCTTTGCGACTTTGGAGGCAGGCATTTTATTTCAGTTATACCTACACTGTGATCATCCCTAAGCCCAGAGAATGGACATAACATGTTATAAACAAGTTAAATTCAATACTTTTAAAAGTAAACAAAGAAATAATAAAAAAAAAACTGATACAGCCTTCCCCAAGGTTTGATGGTACTGGACTACCCTTATAAGGTGTCCCTTTTATTCAGATTTATTTATTATTACGTGGTATTTAACATTGTCCTCAGTGGTGTGTAACTTTTAAGGTGACTGTATTATCGTTGTTTGCTGGAAAACTGGGAAGAATCTGGGTAACAACGACTTTTTATTCCTGCACTAGCCGTAAAAATTTGTATTGAGAGCTGGCCATGGTATGAAGATTATACAGTATTTGTTAGTCGGTGCATTAAATAGATACCTATACTAAACGTTTGATGTATAAAGAACGAACACATATTAAGGTATATGGCTATCAAAAGTATTTATTAAAGGGGTTTCTATGTGAAACGTTTATCCCCCTTAACTTCGTTTAATTTTCCTTTTCAGATTCGCCATATCGAGATAAGCTTTCACTAGCTATCTTAGAACTTCAAGAAGGAGGTAAAATTCATAAATTATATAATAAATGGTGGAAAAGCATTGGATCATGTAACAGAGATGACACGAAGAAAGAATCTAAAGCGGCTGCACTGGGAGTGGAAAACGTTGGCGGCATCTTTGTTGTCTTGTTGGCAGGCTTGGCCATGGCCGTTATGGTTGCAATAATGGAGTTTGTGTGGAATTCAAAGAAAAATGCACAGGAGGACAGAGTAATGCCTTTTTGTTTTTACTTAGTTACAATTTGATTCAATTCAATTTAACTTCATTCGCAAGAAAAACGTTTCAAAATGAATATGGCGAAGGAAATATAAATGGAACTTTGCCGGAATTAAACCGGTTAGGATCGTTCTATCCTTAATACAAGCCAACGTATTTCTGCTTATATATAAAACATACATGTTACATAAAGTAATTTTGGTAGGACATTATTTACACTGTAGCACTCTGTGACTGTGATAGTAATAAACCTCCCCAACGATTCTCTCTCAGAGTTTCGTATGAAGTTAATCAGTCTTTAACTTGCTTTCGCGAGCACAAACCAAACGGGGAAAATATGATGTCAGGGTTGATCGCACAATAGGTTTCAACAAATTGAGTTCAAATTGAGTATTCCTTTCTGATACCTGTTTTCTGTACTTACATTTAGATATTGGTTACGTCATGCTTTAAAGTATTTCACTTAGCATGGGAATGGTTTTAAAATTTGTTCATAAGGCAGAATGCCTTTCTCGTTCCATGATTGATTTCTGTGATTTGATGAACTAATTGCTGAACCACTATTAGTCACCTATTGAATGTCCCCCAAATGATTCCGCATATGATTTATTACCAGGGCAATAATTGCCGAATTTAGTATCCAATAAATTTACGTTTTCTGCCACCTAGTACTGTGCTGCTCTATATATGCGTTATCTAAATTCCAGTCTAGGTTATGATGCTTCTGAGGCAATTGTACATTCATCAAGACTCACAACTATTCCAAGACCTTTCCATTGTGGCAAATGTTATCTTGATAAGCATTGATTGATAAGACGTAGCTTCTTTAATAAGCATAAGCGATTTGCTGATTAAATCATTGGGGATATAGAGCGCCTGGGTCGCCAATCATGATTTCTAACTAGCACTGTATCATGATTTTGCCATTGACAAATGCCCACTGGTAAATGTCATTGGCGGACTGCCATCTCCGCACAACGTTAATGTGTTACTGGAAGCAAAGGCCATGCCCGATGGTCATTTGGAAATCTGGCGCAAAGGCCACCTTAGTACCATTCTGTACATCCTGATTTTAACTGATTCCCCCATAATGGACTGTAGAGCAACCTCTGCGTATTCTGACGGATTCTGTCTGAATAATAAGACGGTCTTATTAATTCTGACTTAAATTTCCCAGGGTATTATTTAGTGACCAGCATGAGCGGAGGGACTGTCTCCTCCAATAAATTCTACGCCAGCCCACTTCTAAATTCGTCTTAGATGGGACTGATTGAAATATCTATTCATTCACAAAGAGTTTGTGTGTGTGTGGGGGGAGGAGGGGGGAGGGGGAACAAATAGGCATACTGTGGACATAAACTTCGTTCTGAATGTTTTCAAATTTGATTGATCTTTTTTTAAATTTATATTTTCAGCAATCAACATGTTCCGAAATGGCTGAAGAACTAAGGTTTGCTATTAGGTGTCATGGTTCAACACAAAAACCCCGATTCAAGAGACACTGTTCGAAGTGTAAGTCAGGTCAAGGGCACCGACACAGTGAATCTCACATAGACTCGCCTAATGGCGTCATTCAGTTAAGGGAGGTTCGGAAGTCCCCGCTGCCATCCATGCGAGAGTATGAATATGATTATAAAACAGACTATCACCAAGGATTCCACCAGGGCGAGTTTATGCATGTGGATTATAGTGATACCGAGACTTGACAATAGTGAGCCGTTTCATATAACACTGTTATTATTACTGTTCAGCTTGTACATATATAGGAATAGCTCGGGTTATTTATGTGTTGTTTCCCTTTCAAAAACTCTCCAACAAACACTGTACCTACGCCCTCCAATGACCTATACTATTTGAATGGATTTGCTGGATGGAGATACAAGGACAATCTGAAGGGAGGGTAATTGTTATGTATGTCATGATTTTTTCATTATATTGCACATGCTGTGCGCCAAAGTATTCAAATGCTGCAACAAAGAGGAGTTCCAGGAAAAGACATTTTATTGTATATATACGGACAAGGATCTCGTCATTTATTTTATGAAGCCAGCTGTAGTTTAATTAAAGTTATGATTGGCGTATGTCCGAAAAGCTGATGGCTCCATTATTTAACCTTACCACATTTCTTAAATGATTTGATATTATTGCTTTTTTCCTCTTCCTGAAGCTGAAACACCGTTTTTTATATGAAGGACACACTGCTCATCAGCCTTACACTTTGTTCATTTGTATATATACTTAAAACCCGCTGCAGCTCATAAAATAACTGGAGCAGATTAATGCTGGGATATAATGCTTATACTTACTATATTTCGTTTACTGTCCACATTCCCATAAGCCACTGCTGCGTCTAATCCAACAATGGGGAATCCATCCATCTGTTATAACAGATTTATTAGCAGTCTGTCGAATTATTAAATGGTAAAGGAGATGTTAAGCGCCCCAACGTTATAATTACCCCGAACATCCTTTGTTTGTTGTATGATGCACACTGAGTAATTCATGTTTAAAACTCTTGTAAATATTAACCTTTGCTTCTATCGGCTGTACATTGATATTCGGTAACGTTTTTGTGTAGTGACCAATTCCATAATCCCAATTTTGTTTGTCTGTAATATGTCCATGTTTACCAGGAGCATAACACCGAAAATAACACTGTGTCTCACCGCATATAAATAATTTGTTATATATTTTACAACACTCTTTATGACCATTTTTGTTGTTGTATGGAGACAAGGGTTTTATTGAAACACTTTGAAATACCAATATCGCGAAATGTACATATCATGTTATATTTAGTCTTGTCTTTCTATGATTGTTTATCACGCCAATCTCGTCATATGTTAGATGTACCATTACATGTAAATGTGTTTGTTCTATCGACTAGATTTAATTTCTAAACATTATTTGCTCTAATGACACATGCGTTATTTACAAAATATAAAATTGAATATAAATGAGCAGGTCTCAATATGACTTTCGTATTGTTTTTCAGATATATATTATGTGTTTAAAACGGGTAGTTTACAGTAACTGCCGGCTGCACTAGCGCTCTTATAGTCTCTTTGTGGCTGCCTTGTCGTTATCTGTTGCTTGTGACATCGAGTGTGGTTTCCTTTACCCATTGAAGTGGCACGCCCTTGTATGAGTAAAATAACTTTAATTACGGTGTAAAACACCAATAAAACAACGAAACAAACAAGCAAGCTGTGTGGTTATTGATGCAGCAAGCACATCTGATTTCGGTGGGAATTCAGTATTTTGTATTTAAATAAATTACCTAGCTGTTCTGTACAAGCACTATGAAAAGAAGACAACATGTTAACTATTACAGCAAGGAAGATGGAGAAAATCATTTATGTTTATTAAAAACTGTGACTGATTTGTCACGTCACCGCTGGCTGTTGGAAAGCGATTCCTGTTACCTTGCTGCTATAGAGTGGCAACACCAAGCCCATCTTTTTACGAAGGCTGTATTTGTCTTGTCATACTTTGTCGTCAGTGACGTCGAGGGTAGCTCCCCCTCCCCATTGAACTGATAGTCGCCATATGAGTGAAATAACCTTAGTTCCAAATAAAACCATCATTCAATCAAATTAACCTTATTTAACAGATATTGCCTGCTTGCAATCGATATTTAGGCATTGTCACATGTTGAAGAAACATTAAATTGTCTCCCCTTACCTACAGATGTCGCTGCAGAAATAATAACACCTTTACAACTAGTGGCATTTCATTAATATGCAAACGTTAATGACCCATTTGACCATACTAGGTGCATTTGTATCTAAACCATATATATTTAATTTTTTCTTTTGAGGTTTTTATACCGTACTCCTTTACATAAAGTCCACAGACGTCGATACAATTCGCTGTCTCTTAGTTTTAAATTTAAACTAATTTGGAAAAGTAGCTGTGATTTCCAAATCGATGGTGATTTGAATCAATGAAAGTGTTATAAAGTTTTCAACATTCAGTATGACATTGGAGCTTAGATTCAGTAGATTGAAGTACATATTTCCAGTGAACGTTGTTAAGCCGGGGAGTACACATGCTGTTGATTATTATGGTATATACTTCGGTATTCGTTAGGTAACTTGGCTAGGCACCAAGCACTTAAAAGAATGACTTTCACCCCAAATAAACAATGAATATAGGGTGTTTGGCATACAGCATTATAATACGCCTACGGTTTCCGTGGTGCGAGTAAACGGAACTGTTTTTCCTTGCCCCGGGGACTTTTTTTTTTTTTTTTACAGTTGATAAACGAGGATCCTTCATGAGTTGTATGTTATATTAATAACATAAGCTTATTTCTGGAATCTTGACGGCTTATACTGTATCCGAACCGGCTGTAGTGTATACTTTGTTTGGTTGATTCGTTTAGTTCAAAGTCACATCGATGTACTTTTACATGGCATTTTGTCATACTGAAAAAAGCACTCCTCGATAACAAGAAGCTGATAGGCCCTATAGACAGTCTGGTGAAATTGTATAACAGAAGAGACAAAAGAATGTGAATTCAATATAGATTGTTTGTTTGATAGGTGTTTAACGTCGTACTCAAGGGTATTTCACTTATATGACGACGGATTGTCCACTTCACACTGCACCTAGTACGGTGGAAAACCGGGAAGAAACCTCGTAAAAACCACCCCATGGGACTCACTCATATACCTGATGGTCGACAGGAGGACTCGATCCCGTGAACGGTACATTGAGAAGGTTTAGTTCAGTAAGCGAACTCGCAACCACTAGGCCACGGTCGCGGACGAATTCAAAATAGATGAAAAATTACTACTAATCTAACATGTTTGTTAGGATAGTTGTGATCGTTTATATTCAGCTACAGGCTTATAAAGAATTATTGTTTCCGTTCAAATGAAATTGGTTGCTCGTTTTCTACAATAATATTACGTAACAATAGGAATCTTTTAACAAAGTAAGATCATTGACGACAACTGGGCGTAACAAAAAAACTTCTGTACTGACAAATAGGCCCAACGCTTTATTAAATAGGCGCATTTAGAAAGGAAACAGATAGCATTAGAAAACGAACTCAATTGCTTTTCCGAAAAGAAAGATCACCAAAGCCCAATTTCAAACCGGAAATAAGATGAACTTGAACCATCAATGTAAATTTTTTTAGATAGATCAATACCGTATTATGCAGCAAGAAATTGAACAGCAACATTTCTATATCAAATTTCTCCGTAGTTTTGCAGAGCACCTCGGCCTAGGCTTGCAGAGATCCTGCACCGTGAATAGAAAATTCTGAAAACGTTGCTATTATGATTGTTTTTCATGAAGACCACTTCTTATCTGGAGAAAAAAACTAACGAATTAATTGGGAATCTTAAAAGTTAAGTTAACACAACATTCGCGCCATCACGATTCGGATCATTATTGTAATGGCGGTAAATGTTTCGTGTAATATATACGCTGGTATTATAGTGAAACGTCACGTTATAGTAAAACGTTCACTTTGACATTAACCTTGCAACTTTCGTTATTACGTGACTCTATGTACTGACGTTTATAATATACACGATGAACCACTGCGATTATATACATATATAATCAAAGGTTCTAAGTATGCGTATTATAGGGAGGAAATGACGTTTTCTATTAGTATGTTATACAGTGTATTGAAATGGGTTGCTTGATTGGCGTTTAGGTTGCACTCAAAGGTAATTCACTTATTTGAGGACGAATTGCCAATTACTCGCACTGAGCTACTTAAACAGGGTGGAAATCGCGAGCAAACGTCACCAGGGGACGCATTGTGTCAACCTCTAACCGGAGATCGGTACATCGAAGGAGAATCAGTAATCCGACACGCTAAGAATCAAACCAGTGCACGTGCGGAGGGGAGTTTGGAATCGATTTGGTAATACTTGTTACACTTCACATCATTGGCAAGGGCTTGAAAATCTTAGGCATGTGATAGTTCACGTATTACGGCACCAACGGACTTAACATTGATTTATTAAACAATAAATATGTCTACAAATTTGCCTTTCATTTATTGTGTCATAGTTCACGTTTAAATCACACATCGAGAAAGATGTTTTGATCGTGGTAAAATCATATTGTATATGCGCCGTTTTAAAGAAAGCTATCACTCTTTGTTTGACAGTTCAACGATGTTTTTTTGTTAAAAGATGAAAGTCTTTGAAAGGGAAGATAGCAGTAACTTCACAAAAAGGCAAAACATCAAGGTATCCTTTCAGTCAGTATGTTCGATGTGTACGAGTAATTTCAGTCCGAGTTCGCCTACCAACTCACTGATTGATAGCTTGATTAGTTTGCTGCTGAAAAACTTCTCCGCACTTTTCATTCAGTACACGACAGGCAGACATAATTAGTACAGTACCGTAGAGCTGCCCGTTAGACAAATTAAACCTACCGCATTCCAATCAGTAAACAAGTGGACGCGAAGAGTTGGAAGAAAGAGTAGGGTTGGTGATTGACACCATGCAGAATATATTCCGAGAATCGTCTCAAAGTGATTGATTGAATCATTGATTGAAAGTTGACTGATTTACGCCGTAGTTTTATTTTACTCAAATAGCGGTGTACCAGCCCAGTGAGTTGGAGGATGTCACAGCTTAACGTCCCTAGCTGTTTACAATAATAAGATATAACATAAGTACAGGAATCAAAATAAGGTGAGGTAAAACCAATTGTGGAATTTAGCAGACACAGCCACAATTCACCGTCGAGCTGCTGGACACGGGAGGAGGTTCCAATCAACCGCCCTTAGGTTTGTTTGCGTTTTTGATAGGTGTGTATCGCAGTACATTCACTCAAATGCCTACAAACAAGACCTTACTGGCTTCAAACAAAAACAAGAGACAAAAACAGAGCCAGCCGGATCATTGTCGGTAATTCACCTCAAAAGCACCACCGCAACAATAAATCGAAATCGTTAATATTGCCATGTATGTTTTGCTTAAACCAGAGTATGGTTGTACGAGATAGCTCGATCACTAGGCTTTTGATTAATGCAAAGGTATAAAAGCTTTTAAGAGAAGACGACATTTTAAATGACTGTATACGTCTAAACCATTTATCAATCCACGTGCTTTTACAATGTTTTCAAATCGTCATTCTGCAAACTACATTAAAAACAATTACGCAGAACAGATGTTGGACGAATTGCTATTGTTGTTGTTTGCGGAATCTAAATCAATCGAGATAAAAACCTTGGTGATATGTCCTCCAATATTTAGTATAGTATAAAATAGTCTTACAAAATATATGATCAAGATTTGAACAGTTTGCCGGTAGCCTCCCTTTCATCCTACAAAGATTGTTCTCTTCAGTGGATAATTTCTATACATTTCACGTAGTTGAAAAGTGAGCTGACACGCATTTGCATTTTATCGATATCGATGGACAGCTGGATTGGTTGACTGGGGTTTAACGCTGCACTTACGGTTGTTTCACTCACATGGCTGCGCGCCCGCCCCTGGGT
>JARFOD010115379.1:17766-29290 GCA_031763545.1 Mopalia muscosa
ATCCCCCCCCCCCCCCCCCCAGACGCAATTGGCTACAAACAAAAACTTTACAGTAGGAATACAAAACACTCAAAGGACATTCATAGAAATCACAAACATATCGGCTTCCAGTTGATGGTAATTCATTAAGTGATATAGCTAATTCGTTTGTTGATAAAGTTGCTTAAATGTTAATTTGACTTTCCATACAATGCTAGTTTTGTCTTCTATATCGATCGCCAAATATAATTATATTCAGTTTACAATCCGTGGCAAGAGACACCATGGGGAGTAATGTATGTGGATAATTTTCCGCAATGGTCTTCGTGTGGGTCATTTCTGGGCACGCATTGCAATGCTTTTAGTAGACATTATCCTCCCCTACTAATCCCAACGAAACAATCGAATGAACAGAATTCCATATATAAGCAGGAATTGAAAATGATATCTGACTAAAATTGACATTTTTTTACACTGAATATATGTTAACTACATGTATATAATTTTCGTCCTTGTTCGTCTATGTTGCTTTTTTTCTTGTTATCATATCTTCCGCTATTTTAACAATGGAAAGTGGATTCTATTTAAAATATCCCAAAACCAACTGGAAATAGTTTAAGAAGCGGCAGTATCCCAAGAACACAGGCTACAGTTTATGAAGCCCTTCATGAAAAAAGCTCGATATATGCAGCTTACATATCGATAGGGCCTGTAAATCACGTCCTGTGATCTGCGTTGTTTCACGTAATTCACTACACTTCCGGTACGTCCTACATTCTTTCTAACTCTAGCATAAACGGAAAGTTACAAAAATGTAAATTCTCCCTATCGGTCTTACAGCCGCCTCCATTAGCGACACTAAATACTGCTCTTAAATATCGCTATTCAAAACATTGTGGAAAAACCGGAAGGCAAAAAAGTCAAAGACAACAAAGCGTTCTGTAAAAATACCCTCAGGAATATATTCTGGTCACAGCAAATAGAACAATCGAAATTAACAGCAAGCCTCAGTTTGAAGTTAAAGAACGCTTAATCCTATTATACGATGGTTATTTCTAGTAGCCCCTGTATCCTCAAATTCTTCTTTTATAAGTTGTTAATTTAATTATATGTCTATTTACTTGTTCTTATCTTGTTGGGGGAATTTGCAAATCACATAAAGCAAGATCCAGAACCTCTTGACCTGTTTACTTTGTTAGATGATAAAAAAAACACTGAAGACAATGGCGACGTGTCTGTAAGGTGACTACATAGCATTAAACCACTGTATGCACCTTTACACATTAGTACAGAAGTGCCTTATCAGCTTCAGAATTGGTCAAACAAATCCACGGAATATGATACCAGCTCTATAATAATAACAGTTATCTCAACTCATCTTTCTTTCCATATCTGAAAAGAACAATAAAATGATTCATTTTTTATTGCAAATCTGCACTATTTTGAAGCGTAGATCTATACATACTCGGTGCATTTCGAGGGGCTACTTTCATAAATATGTAAATTGTAAAAAAGCTATGAAATCGTACGAAACTATTTATCCAAGGGAATATAATTTCCGCTGGCAGTCATCAGATTAAGGTCCATCATTGTGGCAAACAATATATAAAAAAAACAAACAAAAACGATTGAGATTCGGCTTATGGAGTAGAATTTTCCCCAAGATTCCAAAGAGGAGTTTTACCCGGAGGTAAAGCAGCATATTACGTTTCCCAATGTTCTTCGTCTAACCGTATTATCTTTAAGTGGATTGGAAATACTGAATAGCTTAAAAAGAATCAACGCCGACTTAAAAAATGTAAGGTTGTATAACTTTTTTTGTTCTTTACAATGCATTAAAAAATGAAGATGGGTATTTAAATGGAAATTAATTTGACCAATCACAGCAGTTGGTTCTTTGACCGAATTTGCCCAGGGTGGTAATAAATATTTTATTTTTTTGCCAAAATGTTGGCAAGATCGTGTCTCTTGTAAAAAGTCAAATGAATTTGTATCTGATTCATTAGTATTTATTCTTGAAGTGATAATTTATTATCCCGTGGCAGAGTGGCCCAAATCTTTGTCAGTTTAATAAATAAGTCACCTAAACATTAAGATTTAAATGCATTTTTTCGAAGAAAGCCAAAAATACCTTAGAATTCGGGAGCCTAAGGCATTTATACCATTTGAGCTTGGAATAGGCCTGTGATATAAGTATTTGCTCACTTTTGTAGGGAAATCCAGCAATTTAAACCTGCTTGCTATCTTCCGCATTTTTCTGTTCTCATAAATTTCTGAAATATAGAAGAGAAAGTTGAAGGGAACAACCATGCCAACAATTGTTATGACACTGAAAGTAAAGAAGCACTTTAAGTTCAATTCAATCACAGGGAACATAGCTAGGAGAAAATAAAGTTTATTGATATCTACGTAAGGAAAAGGGAAAGGTTTAATCGTCAGCAAAGGAGCGGCCCAGCCGGAAAGGAGACAACGGCGGGCGCTCTCACTGAAACGTGATACAATGATTTATGATAAGCTATATCCATGGTGAAACTAGCTCTCATTTAAATCCAAATGAGTTCGGGGTGGGTTCGCGAAAATTACATTTCATTGTGAGTTGATTGGTCGCAGAAGATTTAAGGAATGGGAGTGCTCCCCAATTATTTGACCTTATTTCATAAATCGATTTGTTAAACACACACTGGAAATCCGTGAACAAATCAAAATTGTTTAAAGTTTGATTTCGCTTTCTGCTTAATGCGTACTATGGCCATAATTTGACTGGCGAAACTCTTGTTGCATGTTTGAGTGTATTTTTTAAATGTAATATGAGGTCACCCCAAAGACAATCAATAACCCAGACGGTTTGTATGCTTATGGTACTAAGCCCTTGTTACGTAGGTTGTTTATGTTGTCCGAATGTTTCCTATTACATACATTGAACTTTTAGGCTATGGACAGGGGACTTTCAGCAACAGATTATGGACAACTAGTAGTTAACTTGGCAATTATCTTGGTCTCCGCAGAGAATTCTTAAACTTTTCAGTTATCTTGATATCAATTTCAATAGGTTGTCTTGGTTTTTCGTTGGCGTTTTCCAGCTATAAGGATTATTTACGTCAAAACAATGGAACAATTAATGTGCACTTACACTACAACAGTGACAAACACACGATATCACGTTTAAAACCAGATCTGGTTAAATATCTTTGTGACAATGGTCCGGATATTTGAGTTGATGAAACACTGCTTAACAATATTTTGACATTGGTCCGGATATTGGAGTTGATGGTATACTGCTTAACGTTGGTCCGGATATTTGTGCTGATCTGCTACTGTTTAACTATAATTGTGACATTTGTCCGGATATTTGAGTCGATAGAATATTGCTTAACTATCTTTGTGACAATGGTCCGGATATTTGAGTTTATAGTATATTGCTTAATTATCTTTGTGACAATGGTCCGGATATTTGTGCTGATCTGCTACTGTTTAACTATACTTGTGACATTTATCCGGATATTTGAGTTGATAGTATATTGCTTAACTATCTTTGTGACAATGGTCCGGATATTTGAGTTGATAGTATATTGCTTAACTATCTTTGTGACAATGGTCCGGGTATTTAAGTTGATAGTATACTGCTTAACTATCTTTGTGACAATGGTCCGGATATTTGAGTTGATAATATATTGCTTAACAATCTCTGTGAAAATGGACCGGATATTTGTGTTGATCTAATACTGCTTAACTTTCTTTGTGAGGTTGGTCCGGGATCGAACCAGCGACCATCAGATCGAGTCAGGCACTGAAGTGTTAATTGATTGGTGTTTTACGCCGTGCTTAAGGGTATTTCGATTGTATGACGGCGGTATATTCCAACAATAATTAACACTGCCATAAACAAGATGTGGAGCATTCCATTAATGTTTGAAGTTTAATTGCTAGTGCTAAGTAAAGACAACATTGCCACTCTTCAAACAAACTGGTATTAGCCAGAGAGCCGAGATAGTTTGTTGCAAACCGAGAAAAGTTTGAAGGAAACCAGATATTGTTTGGAAGAAAACAGAGATAGCTTGGAGCTTACCAAGGAAAGTTTGGAAGAACCAGAGATAGTTTGAGGCAACCCAAGGAAAGTTTGGAAGAAACCAAGGAAATTTGATTGATTGATTGGTGTTTTACCCGTGCTTAAGGCTATTTCACTTATATCACGGCTGTACATGTATTTCAACAATAATTGACACTTGCACAATCAAGATGTGAAACGTTTAAATAATGTTCGAAAGAAAATACGACATTGTTACTCTCAAAACAAACTGTCCTTAGCCAAAGAGCCACGATCAGTAGATGCGGCTACCTAGTCCACTCAGCCACCGGGAAAGTGATATCTAAAAATAACGAAAATACTTCTTTCGATTTTGGTATAACATACGACAAAACTTGAGCCAGAATATTTTTGCAAATTCACTGAGTATCAAATTAAAATATGCAATGACAGAATAGTCCTTTAAAAGCGCTCTTTAGCTCCGAAGGTGTTCTGCAAGTTTTTTTAAATTGTTTATTTTAGCAGAGTTAAAAGAATTCAATAAGATACGTTTGCATTAATTGCAGAATGTTGGTTGAAATGTAGCTACAGCTGCATTCGTCGATTCATATACATTCAAAGTCTGTTTAGGTTCGTCTAAAGATTACAGACTTATTAAAAGATGCTATTATTGTACCTAACATTTTAATATAAGAGATAACAATAACATGACGGTTAGTAAATGTTTCTTTGATGGAAGATCATTGTGTCACATGAAAATAAATGAATCATGTTCCACCACACAGCGCTGTCAGTCCAAACAAATCCTTAAGGGCCACTTTCTGGTTATCTTAGATACTTCTCAGAATTTCTCAAATATAAGCTCTCCTTTGTCTTGATATTAATTTCAAATGGCTATTTTTATCATGAGGAGATAAAAATCTAATAATTTACCAAGACAGCATGTCAAAAACGGCTTAGTCGTACTCTTAAAAATCGATCGAGGAACAAATTAGTATTCCGTCTGCAATCCCTAAGCAGGCAAGTGAACAAGGTTCGAGACATTGTCAGATTTTGCGACGATACCGTTCTTCAGCTATCATAAGTTTGGGGTCTTGGGTGCATAGCTAAGGATGGCTTTGACGAGACATGAATATACTTATTTAATTTATTAACAAAACAATGCTAGGCGGGGTTATTACGAAAGAAAATCAAGCCCCACAAAATTCTTTCTGGTAGCATTTGGAATAAGGAAGGCTGTAAAATATCTGCGAATCTAATACTAACCAATGTATCAATGACCTCTGAGTTCATGGTTTTGTGATTGTCTTAATTGTTGTCAGTGACATCGAGGGTAGTTTCCTTCTCCCTTTGGGTGTGCACCTTGTTATATGAGTGAAGCAATCTTAAGTATGTCATTGAATCTAAATTAAAAAAATGAACAGTTAAAGTGTTAAAAGTTCTTAAACTTGTACAGACATGTTCAAAAGATGATTGATTGGCATTTTCTTCAGAAAATTTATTGTTTGCACAATATGACAAATATAATTTATTTGTCAGTCATAAGAAAAATTTTTTTTTATTATTTCACTCAATAAGGATTACTAACAAAATATATTTGCACTAAGTTGACAGTTCTTTTAGCCAATTATGTAAGGTCGTCACCAGGTTCCTATTAAAGTGAAATAAGTGTAACATGTAATTACGATCAAAAGTACTGCTTTGAACCAATATGAAGTAATTGGTACATACTGGATTACAGTATAAAATCGATAGCTGGAATATGATAAAACATGAAACCAGCTGGATTAACCAAACAGTTGGATTACGTTTAGAAAAAGGATGATCTTATGCATAACGACTGGTAAGCTGGATTAGATCGAGACGTGGTGCAGCTGAAATAAAATTAGGACTAGTTGGCTGGATTATGCTTAGCGGCGTGCACTGGGTGTAAACACACTGGAAGGGGATAAATAGTATTTTAATGAATTAGACTGGGGAGATGTACGCTGGATTATAATAGGAAGTGGTTTAACTAGATTAGGATTACCTGTGTTATAACAAAACACTAGAAACTGGATTAAGTTTAGATGAAAGATGGATTAAAATATCACCAGGTTAGCCCGACAGAAAATGGTACACTGTTCCAGATATAATTGGTTAGAAGGTTAAACATAAGAATGCATTGTTTAACATCATCAATCAGCCAAATGTGGGAGCCATGTTGGAATTAAGTTAGTGTTAAACTTTTAGACTCTTTCAACGATTTGCATTCATAACAGTTATTCAACAAATGACGTCTTTGTTGCATCGTTTGGTCTCATACAGTCAATCAGAATAATACTGTGTCATTTCATAAACGAAAAGTAGCTCTGCACAGTGTCAGGTTTCTCAGATCCGAAACAGCTTCTAACAATCTGATTCCATATGTTTTGTACAAAGTTCAGAACCAGTAAGGAACACAAATCATCAATGAAAGTCATTTTCATGTCATGCTTTATGATAATATGTCTAAACCAAATAATAACAATATACAGAGTTTTGGGTTGTTGCCATATTCCGAGATAACCCACACGATCCTGTATGGCACAGTTGTCAACTGAAGATCTGAATCGTGGTATAAGTTATTGAATCAATTATGAAGACAGCAGATACCAAACGTAGAAGCAAGAATAAAGCCAAATTACATATATCACGAAAGCCATTGCATCTGTTTTATGAACGTTGTATAGGCATTACCAATTTCCAACTACATCAGTTCTCTTTGTCTCATGTTCTTCTTGGCCTCCTGATTGGACGGGAAAGTGTCACTGGGTATTGTGATCGTCATTTATTGGGAGTTGTATATGACGCTTATATGTAACTATTTTATATACAATTTCTGTTTTTCTAACATCAGGAAGGGATTAAATTCATTTGCTCAAGACAGTTGTCCAGGCTTTTTAAAATAACATATAAAATACAGCCTCCTGCCATTTTATTAGTCACATTTTTCAAGAATCCATCGTACAGTTATAATTGTAATATCAGTGTAATTTATGTTAAGCCTAGAAGTGCCCCATCCAACTTCAGACCTTAGTAGATGGTGTTTTAGATAATTGAATTAATCTATAAAATATTTATTGTGATAACAAGGGAGGTAATTGAGATTCATAAGGTCTCCAGTTAACATCTGTGCTTTTTGTATTCAGCTGATACCTTTGAATTTGAGTAATTTTCATAAAGATAATGAGTTTTTAATGCAAATTACATATTCTTTAAATTGTCAACTAAAGTCTGGACAAATTTAAACTACAAACCGATGCCAATAGTCGTGTATTTACGTTTTATTAGGATTTAACGTCATACCTAAGATTATTTTGCTCACATGATGGCGAGCTAGTCCAATGGGGTGAAGGAATCCACCCTTGAAGTAAAACAAACACATCACAAACAGATCGACTTCATGCTGCCTCTAACTTTAAACATTATGGTTTACTCTGTAAATTTATTGGTGAGTAGATGAGTGTAGGTGAAACATAGACATATATACAACAAATGCAGTATGAAATACATTGTATAAAAGAAATAGATTTTCCGTACATTTGTCTTTAGGTCGGACTATTTGTAAGCGTTCATTCAGAAGTAAAGACATTCTATAGAAGAAACACCAAACAACTGTCGATTCGTAAAGTTAAGTCTTCATCTATATTTATCACATCGCTGTTGATTTGTTTAGTTGTAACCGACACTTTGGACATTATAGTGACGTCACAACTAAGAATAATTTGGTGCTATGGTGCAGTCGTAATTTAAACCGATCACTCAGCTTGTCTAGAACCAAATCTGTGGTATTCGAATTTACGTCTGAATTGAATGGTAGTATTTTTTACATCTGACTTTTAATAAGCAATATAGATATATACTTAGATATAAAACAGTTGGCATGATGAATTACAATTTGATATCATAGTGTCAATATGATAATTCATCCTGGTTTGAAATCGTTCTCTATAAAGCTCTACTTGCATAATGATTTGTAAAAAAAATTGTAAAAAAATGAGGTGGAGTCTATCAGTTTATCATTTGACATGCTTAAATAAAAGAAATTCCTCTATTTACTCCATGCATTATGAAACCTTCCGTGTGTTATTGTTTTTTGTCCGATGTCTAAAATTGCCTTTACTAATGAATCTTTGATTAATAATCGCTCTATTATCTTGTTTAAACAATCATTGATCATTATGTGATTACGGCATTGCAGATACATATATTGTTAAGTATGTTTCATATCAGTGTTAATATACGTTAATTGCCTCTAATGTACTTACAATCAGTTATGGAACTCTTCAAAGGTAGTGTCAGGGATTGTATCTAAGGAATATAATAATTTGCCAATTTAGAAAAGAATTGCATCTAACGAATAGCTAGATTATAGTTCTTGATTTAATAGGCAAACATATATTTGAATTACTCGACATCACTGTGCCAGTGTTTCATTGTTAGAAATATATTTTGAAAAAGAATGGCTGCTAACCCTTGGTTTGAGTAAGTTCCTCTCTGGAGATCTTATCGAGGTAAAGATTCCTGTTGAAATGAGCAAAATAAGATATGACAATTTTAAGAAGATTTTCAGCCAAACTTTCGTTGCGGTAAGGACTGCTACAGTGCTACAAAGCTGGCGTCTTTTGTTTTTAGAAAGTATCCATGAATACAGTTAACTCTGGCTAATTCTGATAATCTTGCTCTAGTTGATATATATATATTTTCACATTTCTATAAAAGAAAAAGTGTATACCTTATTCGCCACATGACAGGACTCCATGGGTGTTCAATCTTATTAGGAAGGCTAAATGTTCTTTCTTAACAGTAAAAAATATATTCATAACCATTATAAGAACGTTTTGAAATCCGTTAGTGGACATTTTCCTCCATCATTCCATGTTTGACAGCTTTATGTGATAAGCAGCATGATGTATCGACTTCTCTGGTGATCTCTTGAGAAATGTGATATGAATGGCTGGATAAAATACGTTAAAAAATGATGGTATATTTGGCGCATGCTACAATTATAATTTTTATTCGTAACTTGTATGAGTAAAAAGTGTATATCTAGAAACTTCCAAAATTATCACGGGTTCAATTACATTTACAGCCTTTCTAGATATCCTGTTATATAATTATATTTGTGTACAGTAAATTATATTTTTAAGCCAAATTATATTTTAAAAACGGTTTGAGCACTGAGGCATAATTTTTACAAAATATATATAAAAAAAGGCCACAAAATTGACTTTTCGCAACTGGGTATCAGACATAACAAAATAATACCACTATGTGATAACAAATACATAAGCTTTGTATGATTTGGCATAACCTTTGGAATTGTGATTCATGAAAGGCATTGACATCAATGCCATAAAGTTGGAAAATATCATATAGAAATCTACAGATATACAGAATATTGATGGCTTAAAGCTTTTCTGATTCCAGTTAGAGTAGCAATTTGTTTCTCTATTGATTTTTTGACACCATAAACTTGGGAAGTGTGTGTTGTTTTTCGTTTACCAAATGTCCAGATGCTTATCTTAGCATTGTGAATGGAAAACAAATGAAGGCGCTTTAAGGTATGTTTACCGTATAAGTGAACCAAAATACAGTTGTGAACATGGTTGGATAGTAGTCATTGATGCATTTAGTATATTTGCTTGACATGACATAGTTGTTTTATAGCCGGCTGATCTTTTCGGTCAACCAGTGTTTCACAACTGACCAGGTGTTACAAAAAGGTGAATCCTACTAATTGGAATTGACGTCCCAAAATTGGGAAAATCGCGTTATGTTGTCAACAATGTACGATTTTTAAAAAAATGCTAATTGCGACAAGTGTGATATAATACAAAACTGTAAACTTCTTAATTTCAATGGCTCAGAGTTAAGAACAAAACTCAACACAATTTTGATGTTAATTCGGCACATCGGTATTACAAAAAAAAGCGTGTTGGTTCCAGTACACTGAGAAGAGGATAAACTACATTTTTTGGACTAAATCTAGATGGCCATATTCATTATCAATATGTCATACAAATCTTTAACATGTCACAACTATATAAAACTGTCTTTTAATGCTTATGTTACGGAAATTACTTTTTGTACAAAATGTCTTGGTGATTTCATAGAAATTGCACCCAGAATATCAATTTCTGCTTTAGCTGACATTAAAGAAGTTCTAGTATAGGTTGTCCCTGAACATAATCAGATTTTTTTATTATCACAGAATCACCATCTTGTAAAAAATAGGAATCCGTATAATCTTGCTTTGCTTTAGTTCCATAGCCCAGTAGACATGGCTATGATTCAAAATTGAGGAAGAAAGTTTTCGATCATTGTTTGATTTGACAGCCATGTGAGAATAATACATGATGTATTATCTTTAATCAGAATGATCGATGTGTTGGGAGAAATGAAGTTTAATGACACACCGGAGACTAGAAACGAAAATGATCAGATACGATTTATTCAAGAAATTAGAAAGTAGAACATGTTCTCGTTATCTGAGCTGACAGTTCTCGAAACTTGTAATTCATGTCACAGGTGTTCAGGGCTGAAAAAATTTAGAAAATGTAGTTACAAACATTGCTTTTTTGACACTTTCAAGATTGACAAAAAATCGACAAATATGTACTTGATCCATTTTATGAGTTAAAAGGTATCACAGGTGTATTTTATCTTTGGGCAATGTTCGATTTTTCTCTATCGTTTTATTGAATAAATTATACTGTGCTCATTATGAATCCAAATGAAGTGTGTGATGCATTATATTGAAAACAAAACGCAAAGAAAACACCAAATGAGAATAAACCAAATACTATATATTGTATAAGTAATCGGTACTAATAATGACGCGAATTTGTTATTACACATTTTGTGTGTATTAAAATTGACTTTCCGCAGCTGAATATTAGACGTAAAAACTATTAACACTTTTGTCGTCTAACTTGTTACAGCCTGCGTATTTTTTAATCATGAAAGGGAAGCAAATGGATTGGAAAATTTTATTGTGAAATCTAACGATGAACCGAACATTGAAGGCTTGACCGATTCCTGTCAGAGAAACCGTTTGTTTTTCAATCGATTTCTTACACCATACACTGGCATTGTGTGTGTTGTTCGTCTTCCAAATGTCCAGATAAGTTACATTGTAAAAAAAAAAAGACAATCAATACAAAAAAACAATAAAATAAATTTCAAAAGATGTGTCTAATATGTGTGCCTTTAGAATTAATCAAAACACATTTGCAAAGATGGATGAAAGAAAGTAAAAAATATTCTGCTCTTAAAAATGATAGGACAGAAAAATTGACTTATATTTGGACGGACTGGTTAACAATATTGAACTTTAGGCACTGTTTCCAGTTATCGGTCGTTTTCACATTGGTGGTTTTTTTTTGTAAACGACGGTGTAGAAAACCGTAGGTGTTCAATGCGTTTTTTTTTTTGTGTGTTCACTGAGGCGTGACTCATACTTCATTCCCGTTGCAGCACGGTACGGGGTTGTTAAAT